>MU664845.1:40352-67810 GCA_026770625.1 Nicotiana glauca
TCCATCGGCACTCTCTGCTCAGGAGTACGGGCTGTGGGAGTCTGGGCCCCTACCCCAGCCTGAGATATGGCTGCAGCGATGGGAAGCAACCCCACCTGAGCCAAAGTAGTGTACATGCTCATGAACTGAGCCAGGGTCTCCTGGAGCGCTAGAGTAGTAGTAGCTGTAGTAGGTGTACCAGGTGCCTGTGCTCCAACTGGATCTGCTGGTGGTACCTCAGCGGCAGTGCGCGCGGGTGCTGTAGCTGCACCTCAGGTGCGTCCTCGACCTCTACCCCGACCCCGGCCTCTGACGGCGGCAGCAGGGGGCGCGGGTTCCTGGTCCTCTCGTGTAGCACGTGTCCTCACCATCTGTGAGATAATAGAAGACAGAAGTTTAGAATTGGTGTCAAAATATCGCACGACAAGGAATTCAAAAGAAATGAAGATTTTCCTAAACAGTTACATAGCCTCTCGTAGATAAATACGGATGTCTCCGTACCGATCAGCGAGACTCTAATAAACCGGCCTGTGTCCTATGACTCCTATGAACCTAGAGCTTTGATACAAACTTGTCACGACCCTAATTCACCAATTGTGAACATGTCATGACGGCACCTAGCCTTCAAGGCTAGGTAAGCCTAACACATTACGGAAGTAACAACATTTACGAAATTTATAATCAAAAGCTAAGTACGTGAATAATGTATACCGTTGCCGCCTGGCACATACACTTTAACACTTTAAATTCTGAAACTATCCCAAAGACCCGGAAACCCACGGGCAACACAGGCTAAGAATAATACATAACACTGCTCTAATCATCCGGAAAGTCTATAACAAGGAAGAACAGAATAGCATATAGCTAACTAAAGGGTAGAGTGAGGGGGAGACTCTCCGGTCTGCGGACGCGGCAGATATACCTCAATTCTCCGAAATGCTCCATGCAGCTACTGATAATGCGCCTGCGTAGAGGTACCTAGATCTGCACATGAAAAACATGCGCAGAAGAGGCGTGAGTACACCACAGCGGTACTCAGCAAATGCCAAGTCTAACCTCAGTTGGGTAGTGACGAGGAAAGGTCAGGGCCCTACCGAGACAGAAATAATACAGTAGCAAAATATTAACAATGTTGAAATATGACGAAAATAATGAACGCAACAGTGTAATAAGACAGCTCAATAAATAATAATACTACAAAGACAGAACAGAAACACAGCGTAAGCACATCTAAATTGCAAAAATGTCAACGAGGGTCTCCCAGGATACCGTCATGTAGCCCTTTCCTCAACTGTCCAATGGATCTCTCGGGATACCGTCCCGCCGTCCAACTCTCATATCCATATCAAAGGATCTCCCGGGATACCGTCCTGTAGTCCAATCACCAATGTGCAAGGGGTTTCCCGGGATACCGTCCCGTATTCCCAAAATAAAAGTGCAGGGGGTCAGGGGGATCTCCCGGGATACCGTCCCGTAGTCCCAAAATAAAAGTGCAGGGGGATCTCCCGGGAATCGAACCCATAGTCCCAAAGTAAAAGTGCAGGGGGATCTCCCGGGAATCGAATCCGTAGTCCCAAAGTAAACAAACAAGGGGGGATCTCCCGGAATTCCACATCCGTAGCCCCAATGTAAATGCGTAATCAAAAATCAGAGAAATATTCAGAAATTGAAGTACAACAATACAAGGCAGCAAATAATTCTGTCCTTACATGCTCCACGTAATTACAATTAAGGCAATTTAAGCAAATAGGCAATTTGGGTTAATTAAACATGCTCTCCTATACTAGCACATGCTATAATAGCAAGTAGGATAAAGCAAATAGGACGGAAATCCAGTTCAAGTATTTTAAGTAAAAACTTGGCTTTCAACAAATAGCTCAAGTACGCGCTCGTCACCTCACGTACAAGGCATTCAATTACCAATTATCACATCCTAAGGGACGAAGTCCCCCACACAAGGTTAGGCAAGCCACTTACCTCGAACCGGTGCAAAATCAACTAAGGAACGATGCCTTTGCCATGAGTATCCGACTCCAAATGGCCCAATTCTATTCAATACAATTATATATCGTAAATAATATTATAAACAACTGATTCCACTATTAAAATTAAAGCTATGCGCGAAAATAGGTAAAATGACCAAAATGCCCCTCCAGCCAACGTCTCGGAATCGAATAATTTTTACATTTTCAAAACCCTCGTACTCTCACGAGTCTAACCATATAAAAATCTCCCAAATCGGAGGTCAAATGCCCACTCAAAATCACATAATTAAGTCTAAGAAGTTTCACCCATTTTCCCCAATTTTTGACCTTGAGTTTGAATCCTAGTGGTTGATTTAACTAGGAAATGATGAAATATAACTAGAAAGGATCAAAGCAACGTTACCCAATGATCTTCTCTTCAAAACCCACTCAAAATCGCCTTCTCCCGAGCTCTCAATTGATTTTTCCAACTTTGAAATAAACCCTCGGATTTTCTCCTTTTCAGAACAGTGGTTTCCGCTTTTGCGGCCCAGGGACCGCTCCTGCGGTCCCGCTTTTGCGGAAGAATCAACCGCTTTTGCGGTTCAACTAATGATACCAAAGTTCGCTTCTGCAGACCAGTAACCGCATTTGCGATCCCGCTTATGCGGAAAGGAGACCGTTTCTGCGGTTCTCCTGGGGTGGGGCCAATTCCTCTTATGCGGTGACGCTTCTGTGGTTCCCAAGCCGCAGAAGCGGAAATACCAAAAGAATTAATATCAGCTGTAACCAAACTTAGAAATTTACCCCGTTAGCCATCCGAAATCATCCCGAGGCCCCCAGGACCTCAACCAAAAGCACCAATACCACCTAATACCTTATTCGAACTTGTACCAGTCCTCAAAACATCTCAAACAACACCGGAAACCCGATTAAATCAAGGATTCAAGCCCAAGAACTTCAAATTCATCCAAAATACGCTTTCGATCAAAAACCTAGCCAAACCTCATCTGAATGACCTGAAATTTTGCACACACATCCCAAATGACATGACGAGGCTACAACAACTTCTAGAATTCAAATCCAACCCTCGGATCAAAAACTCACTATCGGACCGGAAACTTCAAAAATTCAAACTTCGGCATTTCAAGCCTAAATGAGCTACGAACCTTCAAATTACATTCCGAACACGCTCCCAACCCCGAAATCACCTAACAGAGCTAACGAAACCATCATATTTCCATTCCGAGGTCGTCTTCACACTGTTCCGACTACGAACCATTTTCCAACTCTTAAGCTCTCATTTAGGGACTAAGTGTCCCAAAACACTCCGAATCCTAATACCGAACGTCCCGGCAAACCAAAATAGCAAAAATGGACTTAGGGAAAGCAGTTAATGGGGGATCGGGGCATAAATTCCAAAAACGACCGGCCGGATCGTTACAGAGTAATGTCTTGATCCCGCTTAACCAAAAGTTGATCCAACACGGATGTAAGATCTTCCTTTTCTCGGATTAACCATTGGAGGCCCTTGGAATCAAGAAAGCTGGACTACAAAGCAAGAAAGGCAAACTTAGGATTTTCTTAAGCAAAATAGAAGAAAAAACAAAGGAAGTAAAGAATGTACCGTTGTGGCATTGTTCAACAAGCACTCTTTCGAGAGAGCCTGTATCCTTTCCTAATCTTTCTCTGAAACCAAAAGCTTCAGATAATTAGCAAGTTCTACTGGCCGGGATAGAAATTTGCATCTGGTGGAGACCGAGAGAGTAACGTTCCTCCTCAATTGCAGATCTTCATATAGGGGAGCATAATTTTGCCCCAAATTCCCATGAACTGGGACTAGGGAAAAGAAACACCTTCTTCTTGGTCAGGTGCGACCCGTGGAGATGATATAGAAGTTGCTGATGGAAGAGCTGGTGAAGAAGGAGATGAAGCTGATGGCAATGGAGGATGAGAAGCACCCGTAACAAACTTAAAACATGTTGTTGGTTGCTCGCCAACTGAAGATGGTAGGGACCCGGTACTCAGCCCCGCAATATGGGGCACAGCGACTGGAGCCAGGTTACGGGAGTTGGCATTTTATACCATCTCAAACTCCCCCCCAAAGTGCTGAGACATCGTCTTCGATTGGTGTAACTAACTCAACAGATTGAGCATTCTGTTGAGTTGATGAGGATCATCACCTTCTATGTAGAGAAGCTTCCTCATCACTAGCTTCTCCATCATCATCGATCGTTATGATATCTATGATCGGCCTGGGAGGAGGGCTAGTCACCACAACTTTTGGAGATGACTCGGGGGCAGTATTCTTCACCCTCTTATTATTTTCCTCGGTTGCAGAGGAACGCCTCCTTTTTGGTTGCTTATTCTCTGGCCAGGGAATCCGTAAAGAAACATTTGTACCCAAAGACACTTGTTTGAGTAAGCACCTCCTGAAGCAGCCTCTCCACATCAACAGGATCAGCCAAAACGTCCTCCTTAAGGACGATAACCGAGCATGCAGGTAAACTTGATATCATAGAAAAGGGAGAAGGATCAATAATTTTCCTCACATAAAAAACAAAATGAGACGAATATAAGTTACAATGATTTTTTACCTTCCGCTCGTATTTGAGGGTAAGTTCTTTCCACGTGCGGGTTTCGGCATAGTGACATCTAAGATTTTCTTGACCCACTGGTCCAAGCCTTCAACCATAGGTGGAACCCATGGAGTTGCTGAAACAGGTAAAGAAAGAAGGATCAATACAGATATGGAAAATCCCTAATGAAAGAAATATTAAATAAGGAGCTTACCAATGTGATTCCACGATTACGAAAAGGAAGAAGTTGTTGCCGAAATAATATCATTGGTGGCAACTACAACAAACCTTTCCATCCACCCACGGCCGTTATTACCATCCATGCTAGATAATAGAGCATGGTGGCCGCATTTGCTAAAATTTATCATTTCCCCGTGGAAGATTTGGGGGAGTAGAGATTCATCACATGAGCTAAGGATATATCATCTCCCGTCTCTTGGCACAAACACCAAAGACAAGAAATCGTCCTCCACACAGAAGGACTTACTTGTGCCAAACACACCTGGTGGCAAAGGTAGAACTCCACAATAACTGAGTTAAACTCTCCACTAAAAGAAAATGCACCCAAAGTAAAGGGATACGTTTAAAAATATGTAAAACCCTCCCTGGGTAGGGTTACTCACTCTGCTAGACCAGGAGAAATAATGTCCAAATCTTGGTAGCGACAATCTTTCTTCACAACAGAAATACTAGAAGGACAGATGGAAGAAGAGTATCTGCCAACGGTCCACATGTGAGGGTTAGCCGAAGGGAATTTCTCTTCAAAGTCTTTTGTTGTAAAAAGACTTCTAGGGATGATGGAGCCCACTGTTGGAGGAGAAACATCCTCGACTTTGTTCTTGCTCTTTGAAGAGCTGGTGTTCTTTGAAGAGGATGCCATTATATATTACGTATGAAGGAAAAGCTTTTTCATTTGAAGGAAGTTGAAGAAAGGTCGAAGAACAATAGAGAAGGTTTTAGGAAGTTGGAGAGTCATGGAGTATGAGTGAAGAAGATTGATGCGTATAAGTAAAAGTTTAGGCGGATAAATTCGTGGCCATGATTACCTCGATAATCGGAAAAATCTATGCTGAATCGTGGGATGATGCATGTTAGCGGCATTAAATGCGGAGGGATGTACTTCTAATCAACCTTCAGAAGCTTTAAAGAAGGAATCGTAGTAGTTCCCGCCAATAAGAGTGCTTCTACCAACTTTTCGATGACTCAAAGCTATGTCACTGGAAATTAGGGAATTATTTATATAGGATAAAATATGCTATGTCAGGTGGCCGCTTAAAAGGATGACACGTGGAACCAAAGACAACTATCCCATTTGGTACCAGAGGAATGACACTCATAAATAGACAATAAATATTAGCCCGGTGGTATTTAATGAAGAATATTTCATAGAATTTAGTGCACTGTCCATTACACAGAATTTGTCATTTATGCTCACTGTTACACCTTCATCAATATCTCTCATAATTGACATTAAAGAAGAATACGATCCTAGGACCTTTTTCTATAGAGTAGCTATAAATAGTGAGCCATGTTATCATTTTAAAGGACACAAATTTTATGAGAAACTGATACTATAATCTATTTAAAGCTCTATACAATTTTATCTTCGTACTTTTTGCTCTTACTATTGTTGGGCTCGGAGGCCTTACTACCGAAATTATTATCTGCTATTTCATCTTCATATCAAGTCTAAGTGTTACATATTTCTTCAATTATTTTATTATTTCAGAATCGAATTAATTCACTTATCTATAAGTCACATGTAAATTTAACTGTATCATTTTACAAGTAAACACACATATTATCAAATAAACCAGAACCTCTTTGATTTGTTTATAAATTATAAATCTGCTAAAGTCATATGGGACAATTTGGAGAAGAAATATAGTGTAGATGATACGGGAAAAAGACGCACATGGTTGGAAAATTGATCAAGTTTCAGATGGTTGATGCTAAGACAGTCATGGATCAAGTTCACGAGTATGAGAACTTGACTGCTGATGTTCTGAACGAAGGCATAGAGATGTGTGGGATTCTTCAAGCTAACGTTCTGCTTGAAAAGTTTCCACTATGGGTGTTAATCGGGCCGGGCTTACCCGTTTTCAACACGCTTCAACCTGGGTCAGCCCGGTTAAGCCAGTACTGTTTCTTATTGTACGGGCTGGGATGGGTTGGTTGGGGGGCGGGTTTTGGACGAACACAATCTGCTTAATGGTGCACCGAACCCGCATAGCCCATGACCTGTTAATGGGTTGTTAACGGGCTGCAGCCCGTTAGGAGCCCGGTTACCGTTGCTATTTTTTTAATTAATTGGACCGTTGCCAATGGACAAAATTGAGAAATGAGCATTGGGGAACAGCCAAATTTTGCAAAAATGGCCATTTCGCCCCCCCCCCCAATTAAAAATATAGCCATCTCATCCCTAATAATTGAAAAATTATATTTTTAACCTTTTAAAATCTATAAATAACCCCACTTCTTCTTCATTTTTTATCACAATTCACTCTCTTACTATTCTAATTCTCTCTCAACTCTCAATTCTCTCTTGATATTATAGTTCTTAAATTCTCAAATCTCAAATTCTCAATTATTTATTATTTCAAGTTTCATCAATTATTTAGTTTATCCATTACAAAATTATTATTATCAACTGTCAAGTATTCAAGTGAAGTGTCGTATCAAGTATAAACTATCAAGTATCGGTCTATCAATTGAATTTTGATTTTTGATATCAAAAAATAAAAATTAGTACGACTCCAGAATCCAGGTACACTCGTTCCATCTCTTTCTCTTATTTGGTAAATTGGTGTACACTTATTTTATTATTTAGAATTATTAATTTAATTTCTTGATTTAATTTACATAATGAATTTACTTAGAGCGACCAAAAAAACATGCACTAGTAGAGGTGGTAGTAAGAAAACTTTCAAAAGATCAAGAGGTTGTGTTGGTTCTTCTAGTAGCGTTACACATATTTCTGAAAGTTCACCAGAAAATTTAAATGTAGATTATGAACGAATACAAGAAAATTTTGGTATAGATAATGATTTGGATGGTATGTTAGATGATATTCAATCACTCGATAATCTTGAAACACCACCACCTACACCTGATAATGGTAGTCAAACTCAAAATATTAGGGGTGGAATAAGCAGGCCTCCTCTCCCTATTAAGAAGAATCGATGATTAAGAAGTAAGTGTTGGATATTTTTTGAAAGACTAGAAGATAATTTTTTTTAATGTAAAATGTAAAATTTGTAGTGAACATTATAAACATGATCCCTCTAAGGGAGGGGGAACGGGTCAACTTCGTAAGGATATGGAAGAGAAACACCCTCTTGATTGGGGAGTAGATGAGGCATCTGGGCAATAAAAACTTAATCCGAGTACTGGGGGTTATTGCTAAATACGATATTAAGAAAGATCGGAAAGAATTATCTAAAATGATTGTTTTAGGTTGTTTACCTTTTAGTTTTGCTTCTTCACCGTATCTTGTTACTTATATTCAAAGAATTTATAACCCTATGTTTAAAGGTATCCCTAGAAGTACTTGTAGAGCTGATATCTTTAGGCTCTTTGGACAATATCAGACATATATACGTTATTTGTTCGCAAGTCTTCCTTGTAAAGTTTATGCTACTTATGATATTGGTCGTGCTGTAAATGGAAATAATTATTTGACTGTTACATGCCATTGAATAGATGATAATTTTTTTTATGCAAAAATATATTATTGATTTTAAATATGATGAAGATCAAAGTCATATTGGTGAATTTATAAGTAATACTATCCATGAAGTTGCTATATTTTATAATCTTGCAGAAAAAGTATTGTGTATGTCATTTGATAATGCTTCCAACAACAATACTGCTATTACAATATTAAAATTGCATCTACACCCCCCACTTCCTGAAATATTTCATGTTAGATGTGCATGTCATAATTATACTTGATTGTGAAAAGTGGCCTTGAATTATTTAGAGATGAAATTACTTTAGTTAGGAGAGTTGTTGGTATAATTCAAAGAAATAATATAAGTTCTAGATTAAATGCATTTAAGGAAAAATGTGTACACTATGGACTAAAACCAAGGCTCATGCCTGAAGAAATAGTTACCGGGTAGAATTATACTTATTTATTCTTAAGATGTTATTATAAATATAAAATGCCTATAACTGAAGTTGCTAATTCTCATTGTACCAATCCTAGCCGTTTGTTAACATCTAGAACTTGTGATGTCATGCATGATGTTGTACAATTTTTACAAAATTTTTATGTGTCTACACTTGAGTTTTCTGGAGCTTATTATCCTACTATTGCAAATGGTTTAGTTTATATTGCTGAAATTTCTCTTTTACTACATAATTTGAAGAAGAAAGAAGGATATGCTACTGTTGTTGAATCTATGCTAGATAAGTTTAAAAAATATTTCTACCCAATTCCCCATATTTACCTAATTGGTGTGATTTTAAACCTTACTGTCAAAATGATAAAATGTCGCCAATTAATTAGAGCTTTATATACTTATATGGATATTGGACCAACTGAAACTCCTGATATTGATACTTGTATTTCTGAGCTACACACACATTTACAAGATTTATATATTTATTATGCTAACATTGTTGATGCTTCTTCGGTTGTAGATGCAAATATTCCTTCAACTAATCCTTCAACATCTGGAACAACTATGGATGATGATGATGGCGTTCAAGATTATCTGATTTGGTCTACACTAGGAGAGCATCAGCAAACCAGTAGCAGGAATATTGATGAACTCCAGTTCTACTTGTAAAAGTCATCAGAGCCCCTCACAAAGGATTTTCTACCGCTGGGTTGGTGGAAGAGCAACTCAAATCAATTTCCTGTTCTTTGCCATGGCTCAAGCATGCTAAATGTGCCGATTTCAACAGTCGCATCAGAGAGCGCATTTAGCCAAGCAAGGCATCAACTAGGAGATACCCGTAATTTATTAGGCAACAACGCTTTGGAAATTCTAGTGTGCTTCAGAGATTTGATAAGATCAGAACGGCGAAATCAAGGGCGTGCCGAGGTAGACGAAGAGGAGGACTAAGAAATTGGAGATATAATGGTTTATGGTTCCGATTCAACCAAATGCCGGAAACCTAGAACCTCATGTTAACATGGAAAAACTTACAAAAATGATGCAAAATATGTGATGTACTATTTTTTTTATTTTTTATAATTGTTGTAAACTTTTAATTTGCAAGTTCAAAAATAAAAAAATCAAAAAAGAACTTGCAGATTAATTTGAAGTATTAAAAATATTAAATGAAAGCCTTCAGAGTTTGTTCCTTACATATTGCCTATTGGTCTTATTAAATAATTTTTTTAGCCACTTACTTTCTAATTTTAATTTTATAATTTTAAAATACAAAATTCAAAATTAAAACTTTGAAATTTAAACTTCAAAGATTAATTCTAAGTCTTAAAAGTTTGCAAATACTTAAGTATCAATAACATTGAATAAGAAAAACAAAATTTAATTTATATATAAAAAAAAGTAGCCCGGCCCGCCCAAAGCCGTTTAGCCCGAACCCGAACGAGCCCTAAATAACCCGAAATTTCCCAACCCGCGCCCAGCCCGTTATTCCAGCCCGCTAAACAGCCCCCCCGATAACCGAATGGGCTTGAGTTTTTCCCGTTCAACCCATCCAATAAACAGGTGTAGTTTCCACCCTCCTGGAGTGATTACACGAATCAACTGAAACACAAGCAGAAAAAATTAACTCTTCAAGAACTGATCAGTCACATAAGGACTGAGGAAGCAAACCATCTCAAAGGCGAGAAGGCTGAATGACTTAAGTGATTGTTTTGGTGCTAGTTTTCTAAAAACACAAGTTACTCTTTATGCTTTTCTTGTCCAAGGATCTATGATTTCAGGTAAAAAAAATGTCTAAATCAGCAAATGCACACGAGAACGACGGTGTTGGGCTTCTTGTAAAGAACAGACCAGAAGAACCTCAACGCATCATTTGCATGATCATTAGAGGGATTGACGTCCCACAGGGACCCATGTTCAAATGGGACAGAGTGTCCATCACAGTGAAAAAACAAACTCGGAGCTGTATACCTGAGGACGCCCTTATATTTAGAGAAGAAGACATCGAGGCCTTGTCCCAACCACATGATGATGTACTGGTAATCTTTTTCCTTTGGAATAATGTTCAAATCAAACGTGTGCTCATGGATCAAGGTAGCTCGGCCAACGTGATCAGATCGAAGGTGGTGGAGCAGCTCGGACTACTCGACTGAATAGTGCCTACATATCGAATCCTCTATGGATTCAACATGGAAAGCGAGGAAACGAAGGGGGAAATCATCCTCCCAGTCACCGTGTCTCGCACAGTTCAGGACACCAAGTTTCATATCATCGAAGGTGACATGGGGTACAACACCTTACTTGGAAGACCGTGGATACACAACATGAGGGTGGTACCATCAACTCTTCACCAAATGATGAAATTCCCGATAAAAGATGATATAAAAATGGTGTACTGGGAACAACATGCAGAAAAGGAGATGTTCACGGTGACTACATGGCACCCACATTGACTCCCCCGTCTAGGACGAGTCAGGAAACGGGTTTACCCCCGAGGAACGGGTGGTTTATGAGCATTCAAACAAATACAACAAAGAAGACTTCCTCATTCCTCAGACTTTCATTGCCCCCGAGGAATCGGATGCAACGAAATCAAAGGTCGAAGAACTCGAGCAGGCCATCTTGATCAAGCATTTCCTAAATCGAAAGGTATACCTGGGAACGGGCTTGACCCCCGAACTTAGGAAAAAACTCATCCAATTCCTTGTTAACAACATTGATTGCTTTTCTTGGTTCCATTTAGACATGACAGGGATCCCACTGGAAATAGCCACACATCGACTAAGCGTCGATCCCAGGTTCAAACTGGTAAAGCAAAAAAGGAGGCCTCAATCCGAGATAAAACACGCGTTCATCAAAGACGAGGTAACAAAACTCCTCAAAATAGGATCGATTAGGGAGGTGAAATGCCCCGAATGGTTGGCCAATGTAGTAGTGGTCCCTAAAAAAGGAAATAAATTAAGAATGTGCGTAGATTACAAATACTTGAATAAAGTGTTCCCCAAAGACTCTTTCCCATTGCCCAACATCGATCGCTTGATCGATGCCACGATAGACCACGAGATCCTCACCTTCCTCGATGCCTATTTCTAGTATAATCAAATTAAAATGAACCCAGAAGATAGGGAAAAGACTTCGTTCATCAGGAAGTATGGCACACACTGCTATAATGTTATGCCCTTTGGATTAAAAAATGTAGGAGCCACATACCAACGCCTAGTTAATAAGATGTTCGAACATCAAATAGGACAATCTATGGAAGTTTACATTGATGAAATGCTAGTTAAGTCCCTGCGCACAAAGGACCATTTGACTCAATTGCAGGAAACATTCAATATCGATAGGAGTTACAACATGAAGCTCAACCTCGATAAATGTGCCTTCGAAGTAAGATCGGGAAAATTTTTAGGCTTCATGGTGATGAATAAGGGGATCAAGATTTACCCTAACAAGATCGAGGCCATTAAAGAAATCACAGTGGTAAATAATGTAAAGGCCGTATAGCGACCGACCGGTCGGATAGCGGCCTTAGGCCGATTCATCTCAAGGTCGTCAGATCGGAGTCATCATTTTTTCTCTTTGCTCAAAAAGAAAAACTACTTTGAATGGACTCCAGAGTGACAGCATGCTTTAGAGGAGCTAAAATGATCTCTCGAGCCCACCATTGCTCCACGCCCCGAAAGAAGATGAAACATTGTACTTATATCTAGCCGTATATGAGGTACCGATAAGCGGTGTGCTAGTTCGGGAAGAACAAGGTACGCAATTCCTTGTTTATTAAGTAAGTCGGACTCTAGGAGATGCTGAAACCAGGTATCCCCACTTAGAAAAATTAATCTTACATTAATAAGTACATCTCGGTAATTAAAACCTTATTTTCAATTCCATCGTATATGTGTTTTAAAAACATACCTTCTTTGAAACATCTTGCACAAGCCTGAACTATCGAGCAGATTGGCCAAATGGGCCGTCGAACTCGGACATTATGATATCGAGTATCAACCTTGGACGACCATCAAGTCTCAAATTCTGGCAGACTTCGTGGCTGATTTTACACTCGCCCTCGTGCCCGAGGTAGAGAAACAATTCTTGCTAGAAGCAGGCACTTCATCGGGGTTATGGAACCTATTCATCGACGGTGCCTCAAATGTGAAAGGATCCAGGCTCGGCATCGTTCTGAAATTGCATATGGGCGGTATGATTAGATAATCTATAAAAACTCAGAAATTCACTAACAACAAGGCTGAGTACGAGGTTATGATTGTAGGTATCGAGCTGGTCAAGAGCCTAGGTGCAGAAGTCATCAAAGCAAAATGCAACTCCCTCTTTGTAGTTAACCAAGTGAATGGGAGCTTCGAGGTTCGAGAAGACAGGTTGCAAAGATACTTAGACAAACTTCAGGTCATATTGCATCATTTCAAAGAATGGACTATGGTCTACATTGCTCGAGGTCAGAATAGTGAGGCTGATGCACTCAGGAACCTAGGGTCGTCCATCGAAGAAAATGACATACTCCCAGGGGCTTTTATATAGTTGTTCAAATCGGTGATCGAGGAAGTCCATGCTGAGATCAACTCGACAAGTCTAACATAAGATTGGAGGAATAAATATATCGACTATTTGAAAAGCGGGAAGCTACCCAAGGATCTAAAAGAACCAAGGGCCCTTCGAGCCAAGGCAACTCTATTTTCACTCGACGAGAATGGAACGCTATATAGAAGGACCTTCAACGGACCTCTAGAAGTATGCTTGGGACCGGGAGATACCGATTATGTGCTTCGAGAAATCCATGAGGGAACTTGTGGAAATCATTCTGGCTCCGATTCTTTAATTCGAAAGGTGATCAGGGCAGGCTACTATTAGGACAAAATAGAGAAGGACACTAAGGAATTTGTTCGAAGATGTGACAAATGCCAAAGGTTTGCACCGAAGATTCACCAACCTGGCGAGCAGCTACATTCAGTCTTATCTCCATGTCGTTCATAAAATGGGGAATGGACATCATCGGCCCCTTACCAACGGCACCAGGTAAAGCCAAATTTATTCTATTTATGACTGACTATTTCTCGAAATGGGAGGAAGCACAGGCCTTTGAGAAGATAAGAGAAAAAGAAGTCATCAACTTCATCTTGGATCATATTATATGCCGATTTGGGATCCCTTCCGAGATTGCATGTGACAATGGGAAGCTAAGGTAGCAAGGTGACAGGATTCCTCGAAGATCATAAGATCAATAGAATCATATCAATGCCCTATCACCCATGTGAGAATGGATAGGACGAATCCACAAACAAGACCATCATCCAAAACTGGAAAAAGAAGTTAGAAAATTTGAAGGGAAAATGGAGAGAGGTATTGCCCGAAGTGATATGGACATACCGAACAACTTCAAAGTCGAGGATAAGAGAAACACCGTTCTCTTTGGTATACGGGCCTGAGGCTCTAATATCGATCGAGATCGAAGAGCCAAGTGCCAGATTTTGGCATGCGTTGTGCTCTTTTTACTGAAGCACCTTTAAACTCAAAAACCATGGGTTTTATGGCATGCGTTGTGCTCTTTTTACCTTAGACCGAATTTTATCCTGAATGGGTTTTACCGACGAGGTTTTTGACGAGACAACATCCATATGCTACCCAAGGAGAACTCATCAAGTATTCAAGGCTCCTCTTCTATCAACTCAAATACTAGGGGGCATCACCCCGGGAAGTCGCCTCTTCAAAGAACTCAAACTATGCCAAGGAGGATCCGATAGGAGGATGATGTATTTGACCAAACGGTCGAATGAACCGTGTCTATGTAGAATAATCGGGCCTTCGAAGGAAAAAACATGTACGCATACTTCAAATAACTAAGGAAGCCTCTTTTCTTATCAAAACACTCGAAGAAATTCTATGCTTTCACGAAAAATGGCTCACGGGCCCAAAAACTCTCGAACACTCTGGGACTGTCATCAGCAATCAGCTCATTGAGCCATCAAAAACTCAAATTTGTAAGGCCCTGATCATGCTACTTCAAGCTCTTAATCCCTTAGTGAGTCGACCCAAAATCTGTAAGACCTCAGCAAGGCATGCCAAAACTTATAAGACCTTAAAGAGGCATAACCCCGATATTAAGACAAAGACTATATATCGAACTTGTAAGACCCCTAAAAAGGCATACCCTCGATATTGACACTGAGGTTATCTCACCCGGGGACTATCGACTACGGTCATATCAAAAGGCTCCGGCCAAATTAATACAGTCGGAGACGTTCGACAGCCGCCGTAAAACTAAAGGCCTCTAAATATGTTGAAAATACTTCGAAAAGAACCGTTTAATCAGGCTACCCCCAACATAAGCAAAATAGCTTCGATAATATCATCTCCAAACAATTACAAGCCTTCAAGACAATCAGCCTTTAGCTAAAGGCTTCAAAATATCAGCCTTCAAGAGAACCCCCAGAGGTACTCAATTATCATCATATATCGATTCATAATCGAGGTTCTTATTTGACCGTCGAAGAGTCGGACAAACACAAAACATGCCAAGGCATAATCAAAACTTCAGCCGAAATGGGATAAACTATAGCCATATCAGAGGTCGCATCGACCCAATCTAAAAAGCGCATAAGGGGAAATGCGTAAGAGCCTAAGGGCCAGCCCAAAAAGCCTCAGGGCTATCTTTACTTCGAGTTCGAGCGAATGCTCGCTTGACTATTAAGCCCAAGGGCTACCCGAGCTCAAGCCAGTTCTCACTCGGGGACTATTCATAAAGCCTCAGGGCTATCCTTACTTAAACTTCGAGTGAACACTCACCGCTCAACTATTAAGCCCAAGGGCTACTCGAGTTCAAGACAGTTCTCACTCGGGGACTACTCATAATGTCTCAAGGCTATCCTTACTTCGAGTTCGAGCGAATGCTCACTCGACTATTAAGCCCAAGGGCTACCCGAGTTCGAGCTAGTTCTCACTCGCGGACTACTCATAATGTCTCAGAGCTATCCTTACTTTGAGTACGAACGAACACTCACTCGACTATTAAGCCCAAAGGTTGCCCGAGTTCGAGTAAATCCTCGCTTCGGGACTATTTGTAAAAGCCAGAAGACTATCCATATTTTCAGGTAATAAAAAAAAACCCGATAGCTATGTCCAAAGGTTTGTTCGAGAAAACTCTTAATCGAGAACCATCAACGAGATCCATCTCCCACCCAATTCGGACTCAAAAGTCCCGATAACCTAAGCTCGCATCAAATCAATCCAAGCTTAGTTAGAAGGGTAGCAAAGGACATTAAGAAGCATTGTATCAATCAATTAATAAACTAAGGGTTTGTGATATTTCGGACCTAGAATTCAGACTAATCGTTAGAATCATGCATTTGAATTCATTGCAAACGAAGGTAGAATGGGGCTCAACACGAATCAAATGCGAAATAGAGAAATTCTTATATTTATGAAAGACGTTACAAAGCCCACAAGGGACCCTTACACAGAAATAAAAAGAAAGCCTAATCCTCGGCCGGAGTCACTTGGTAGGATGTAGTTCCCTCAAGAGCTGTGCCCTCGACAACTTGACCCTCAACACCCTGGTCATCAATGACTTCTTCACCCCCCCCCCCCCCCCTCCGGGGACTTCTTCTTCATCTCCACCGCTCTCTGAGTCACTAGTTGAATCCTCATCAGAAGTGAGGCCTTCACCTTTTCGGTCTCAACAGACAAATCAATGCCCCCCACATATACATCCTTGAGAGCATGTCTCCAAGATTCTAACCGGGCACACTCTAGGGCTCGGGCTAGTTCAAACTCAGCATTCTCATAGATCTTCCTGGCCCGAGAATTTTCAACGGCATAATCTTTCCGGTACAAGGACATGAGCGCATCAGCCTCCCTCTTGCTTTGTGGATAGCACAACAACCGATTTAGTATGGAGATCCTTATACTTGCCACTATCCGCTATCGCCTCCTGAAGGCAGCGCTCGGCCAAAGTCAGCTTCCCCTAGAGGGTATCTCTCTCGGAGGCCATCTCATCCACATGCTGCCTAAGGTCGAGAATCTCAGTATCCCTGGCTCTAAGCCCCTCCTCCATCAGAGCACCTTTCTTCTCAAGCTGCAAAAATCAACCGAAGGTGTTAAACACTAAATTCAGGGAAGCGAAAAAATAGAGACATGCGAAGACCGTATTACCTGCTCGGCAAGATAGGTCTGCTCTCAAGACATCGTGACCAAACAAGCCCGCAGGTCACAAAGTTCTTCCTCCTTTTTGGTAGAAAAAGCCCCGAACTCATCAGCCTCTGATGAGAGACTCTTGCACTCTTCCTCATGGTGGGCCAACTTAGCTTGGGACTTAGCAAAGGCCTGATTATAAAGCACTATAACCTGAAAGAACAAAATTAGGAAGACAAGGATCAGTGCTCAGAGCATAGTCGACGAATGATTACCTGTTTGCAAAGCCTCTCGTCTTCCTTAAAAATGAGCGAGACGTTAAGATCATGGCTTTCTGCGACCCCAGTAAGTAGTCCTTCAAACAAGTCATTTCCCCTGAGGGATGCCCTCACATCAGAAATTTCTCTATTATTGGCATCTTGAATCCCCCTCAAAGGGAGTGTCGGACCCGACGAAGAGTTACCAACATCAATAACTCCGGCTGGATCAATCAGGGCTTTCCCTTACCTCCGAGGAATTTAAGAGCTGGGCTCCCTTGACTCATCTACCAAATGCCCCTCGGCTTGAGAAATGTTGTGATCGTCAAACATCCCGAGAACATTATCTGACCCATCCTCGAGAGCCTCCTCAGCCCTAGATGGGACAACATCTGCAACTTCTAGTTTATCTTCCATTGGCTCAATTTCCATTGGCTCAGTCCGAAGCACTCACGCTTCCTCCTTCCCTGGGCACTAGTAGGGAGTCATCTTTCTCTCTGCCTTAGCTCGGGTGCTCCCCAATTCTCCCGAAGTTATGGCCGCTAAATCAACCTTAGGATTTTAAACTTTCGCCTTTTTTGGCTTTGAAGATTTACGTGGTAATTTTTTTTATCTTCTTCTCCTTGGCAAGACTCGAAGTATCCGCCTCCCCGTAGGAACCTTCCCTCATCAAAGAAGCCTCCCCCAGGCCTGTAGAAATGCAAAAGGTAGTTATGAAAGCTAAGAATATAGTTAAAGAGTACCTTATGAGACGAGCTCAAGTATAGAAGAGGAGAAAACTCATAGTGGTTTTTAGCTTCCCATCAGCCCTTGGACAGGTCGCGCCATGCGTACTTAACATACGGGTAAGTCAAATCAAGCTGGTGAACCCAGCCCGAAAGGTCCTTCACCGCACCAGGGTACCAGTCGACAGATGTAGCAACGAAGGAAGTTAGTTCAAGAGGGAAAAAGGTCCAAAGGAAATAAAAAGTACTTAATCGACATATTCACTTATGATTCATGTTCCATTCCTCTGGGAATGGCATACTCTCAATAGGAATTAGATCTTAAGTCCTAACTCGAACAAGGTAACTCATCCATCCCCTGTCCTTGCCTTTGTTGGTACAGGCAAAGAAAGCCTTCGGAGCCCGACGCTGAAGCTTAATTAGGCCGTCTCGATACAGACGGGGGTTGTACATCCTAATAAGATAATCAAGGTTAAAAGGTACCCTCTCGACCATGTTTGTAAAATGCCTAATCGTGTAGACAACACGCCATAATGATGGATGAATTTGACCGAGCGTCACCCAGTATTGTCCAAAGAAATCAAGGATTACGGGGTCTATCAATAACGAGGATAGTTCTATCGGACCCAAGGTAAAAGGATATGTATATACACTAAGGAAACCGGGTTTATGTGTCGTTATATCTTCCTCCCTAGAAGGCAAATCCACTTGTACTGCCTCTCCCCAACGACAGTCAGTTTTTACCATCCTAATGTTGGTGATCAGATTAATGTATCAGGATATGGGTTCGCACCGCCCCGGCTTCGAAGAAGGCTTGTCAACTGAAAAATCAGAGGATGTCTCGCAAGTTTCGTGCGTGCATTCTTCGATTCTAGGAGGCGTTATGGTTTTTCCCTTAGATGAGCATGAAGATGAAGAAGCTTTATCTCCTTGAGGGACGGTTCTAGAGGTCTTCGCCATTTCTACTGAAAGATTTCAGAGGGAAAGAGAAAAACTGGGCAAGAAACAAGCGTAGGAAAGAAGTAAGGAAAGCTGTTGAAAGTTTGGAGGTATGATAGAGAATAAGGAGTAAAGGATTGAGGTATTTATAGAGACCAATAGTGCACATTGGAGAAACCCAACGGACGACCAATCGTCGTGATCAGTTCGAGGCTTATCGAGAACCGTGCGAATGTGACTTTTTAACATCCCCTTTTGCCGCATCAACTGATCACGTGGTATAACTGACATAATGATGGATACATTAAAGAGTTGAAGAATTCAAACCGTTCCTTGTTATTTCATTCCCAAGGAATGTGGGGACTATCTGTATGCAGTTAAAATTGTGGAAGGACAATTTTAAGGTTTCCATGGCATTTTCAAGCCCGGCCTCGATAGGATCTGTAAGGCCCCGTGAAATCCCTACTCAAAAACCCGGATTCTGTGGTGCCAAGTTAGGAGCTTGTGTTAACAATTTGGATTGAATAATGCATTAAAAAGTCGAAAATAAGTTTCCAAAAAAATGCAATAAATGCGGTCCAGAATGCGGTCGCATAATCAAAATGCAGGCTGGTTATCTGCCGCAGAGTGAGGCAGAATGTTGGTTAAAATTGAAGTCAGTTCTATGGTCGAAATACGGTCGCATAATAAAAATGCGGACCGCATAGTCGTCGCATATTTTCCTTTGAATTTTACGAGGGTCAGCTCTGCAGTGCACTTTGCGACCGTAGAACATGAATGCGGACCACATTCTTACCTCAGACTAAGTCAGAATGTTTAGTTTTTGGGGAGCTTTTTGCGGTCCATTATGCGGACCGCACGTTTACTTTGCGATCGCAAATGCGACCGCATATTTGACTCGGGGCTCCAATTTTCTAATTTTTAACCCGACCTCCCTATCGATATAATCGACATTATAGCTCATTTTAAGCATATTTTCTGAGATTTTTAGAGACAGAGAGATAGAGGGTCTTAAAGGGGAGAGTGTCACCCATCAAATTCTCCTTGATCCTTGCTAAAACATTGAAGAAGATCAAGTTAAGACACCTAAATTTTCATTCCCAAGAGGTAAGATTCATAATCATAGCTCCTATTTCTACACTTAGATACATGGGGCTAGTAGAAAAGTAATTCAAGAATATAAGAATGATGTTCTCTACATGCATGTCAAGCCATAGGATATTGGAAGGTAGAAAACTAAAAAGAAGGCAGTTGGGGGTATAAATGATGGAAATTCCTCACATAAAGGGGCTAAGATCACAATGCACCTTTAGTGTTTGATGATATGCTCTAACCAAGCTAGAACTTCAGTTTCGTCTCTAATTCTCGATTTAATTTGTAATTATTACTCAATAGATCGAAGTGCTAAGAGTTCCGGAAATTGTAAAAGAGTAAGGAAAAGCTTTATTGAGGTATGCATGACTTAAACCCCTTTTTATTAGAAATTGAGCTCCGTTGTCATTACGAAAGTATGGTAAGAGTTGAATTGACTAGTGTATTGATTGTCATTATGCAATTAATTGATTTGCATATATCTATACATATTCGTGAAGGGTGTGCCTCAATGTGAATAATGTGCCAATCTTGACAATTAGATAATGGTGAAAAGTACTGCTATGTGTTGAAATACTTGGGCTATAAGCCAACACTGAAACAAAGAATTATTCATGCTAGCTATGTGCTCACTTACCTGTGATTGCAACATGAATTATCCTTGGTATATGTGTCTATGACACAACTTGTAAGATGAATATTAAAAAGGGAAAACAATGTGGTGATGGTGGCCATGAGTGCCCCAGGAACTGTTATGATATGTGTGAGATAAAGACTTGAAGTGTTGACTAGTGAGAATGGAGTAATGCCTCCAATGAGGTAACCTAGCCGATCGGGCGGTGATCGGACACCATGACGCACACATGGTGGTAATGTGCTGATATTGAATTCCGGATAAGGGAAATGAATTATTGATTGAGAGTAATGCATCCAATGAGGTGACCTAGCCGGTCGGGTCATGACCGGACTCCGCTCGAGATGGCGGTGGTAATGAGAATAGTGGTGAATATGTGATAGATATGCCCAAATCTATGTTGTGGAAATTGTATGAAAGATTATATGAATTGTTTCTTGATTTTCCCATATTAATTGCTTGTATTTATTTGATAGTTCTTTCTAGTAAAATGGTGTTTAGTTATACATACCAATACAATTCAAATGTACTGATGTACCTTTTGCCGGGGGTGCTACATTCGTGTTATGATTGTAGGTGGCTCCATAGCGGACAGTGTCGACTGTGTGTAGCAGAGCATTTTTCTACTCGAAGTCTCGGTGAGCCCCTTTTCTTCCATGGGGCTATATGATATACCTTTTGTCACTTACAGCTTTTCACTTTTGAGGTATAGCCAGGGCCTTGTTGCCGGCATAGTCATGCTTATCTATTGTATCCTTAGAGGCTCCAAAGACACTAGTGTGGGTTATGTACGGTGGTTCGGGGAGTCCACTATATGTATATGTTATGATCCTGAACTTGTGAACTCCTTAAGCTGTAACTCTAATAGAATCCTTGAAGCTAGCTTATGTACGGTAAATGTTTATGATATGAAATTAATTAGTAATGTGGTATACACCGTGAATTATCGTCTAAATAAATCAAAGGCATGAGTTCAGTATTCATATTGAGTTGGGGTAGAAAGTGTTCGTTTAGGCTTGCTCAGTCGGGTTCACTTGATTGAGCGCCGGTCGCGCCTCCCGAGGTTGGGGCGTGACAAACTTGGTATCAGAGCCTAAGGTTTTGAAAGTGTCCTAGGATGTCTTGGAGCCGTGTCTAGTAGAGTCCTTCTTATCGGTGTGAAGTCGACCACATCAATAAGTTGGAGGCTATTCGGACATTTAGGAATTTCATCCTTCTTTGATATTCTGGATCGTGCGGTGAAACTGTTTACTTCCTAATCGGTGTATTGTTCAATATTTCAGTAAATGGCACCTAAGAAGAGAATTGGCCAAGAAGCCAATGCCACCCCAGGAGTTGTTGATGAGTCGCTGATTGATGTTGCGGGTGGGGGTAGCCGCCCTGATATTACCCTGTCGGATCCTTCCGCTCCAGAACAAACTACCTCAGTCCCTACAACTACGGAGGGTACCACTATACCTCCCGTTGATGCTCCTGTCCTGCCTCCAGTCCTAGCTTCCGGTTCTAACATTTCTGATGGGGATCTTAGGGGAGCTATTCAAATGTTGGCTCAGTTGGTGGCCTCTCAGGCCCAAAGGTCAAATATTGCACCCAGTTCATCCAGTTAGCCAGGGGATTTTACTAGTTCCAGGGTAAACCGATTCCTTCAGTTAGACCCTCCGGTATTCACAGGTGCCAACTCAGAAGAAGACCCTCAGGACTTTATTAATGAGATGCACAAGACCCTTAGGGTGATGCGTGCGACTGAGGCAGAGGGAGTAGAGTTGGCTGCCTACCGTCTAAAAGGGGTGGCCTATTCATGGTTTGAGTTATGGGAGGACTCCCGAGAGGAGGGGCGCCCTCTGGCGATGTGGAGTGAGTTTGCCAATGCTTTCATTGATCATTTCTTGCCCGCTGAGACAAGGGCAGCCCGGGCAGCAGAATTTGAAAATTTGAGGCAAGGTGACAGAAGTGTATGGGAGTACCACATGGAGTTTGCCCGCTTGTCCAAGTATGCTATTCATATGTTGCCCACCATGGAGGCTAGAGTGCGTCAGTTTGTTTAGGGTCTTAATCATTTGACTATTAATGAGGCTTCTACAGCAGCATTGAATTCTGACATGAACTACGGGAGGATGGTAGCCTTTGCTCAGGCCATAGAGGACCGTAAGTTGAAGAACAGAATGGTGAGACAGAGTAACAACAATGCCCGGTCTACGTGCAATATGGGAAAGTCCCTAGGTGGGGGAAGATCAGCTTTTAGGGGAGGATCATCAGGACCTTCCCAGTCTGTTGCACAGTCTTCATCCAGCGCATCGACATGAGGGCCCAGCCAGCAGCAGTGGAGTCGTTTCAAGCCCGGATAGGGCAACAGGGATTCCGCCAGCGAGGTCGTTCAGGGGAGAGGTCTCAGCAGCAGTAGAGATCCTCGTGTCTCAAGTGTGGGAAGATGCACTCGGGGGTCTTGCTACATGGAGTTGCCTATATGTTATGGATGTGGGATGATGGGCCATATTCAGAGACACTTTCGCGCGTCTCGTCAGGGAACAGGTAGGGGCACAGCTCAGCCCTCCAGTTCAGCAGCTTCCACATCTTCAGTCCCCTCTCTAGCTCAAGGTGCCCCAGCAACCGCAGAGCGTGGTGCAGCTAGGGGAGGTCCCAGCCGATTCTATGCTATGAGTGGCCGTCAGACTGCAGAGGCTTCTCCAGATATTGTTACAGGTATTCTGACTGTCCAATCTCATGATGTGTATGCGCTTATTGACCCTGGTTCCACTTTATCATATGTTACCCCATTTGTTGCTATGAGATTTGGGATAGAACCAGAGCAACTTCATGAGCCATTCTCAGTATCTACCCCAGTTGGTGAGTCAATTTTGGCTGTTCGAGTTTATAGGGGTTGTGTTGTTACGGTGCGTGGTAGGGATACTATGGCCGATCTTATCGAGTTGAGAATGGTGGATTTCGACGTAATAATGGGAATGTATTGGCTTTACTCATGCTTTGCCAAACTTGATTGTAGGACTAGAACTATCGGGCTCGAATTTCCTAATGAGCCCATCATTGAATGGAGGGGAGATAATGTAGTGCCTTGAGGTCGGTTTGTTTCCTACCTTAAGGCCGCGAAAATGATCAAGAAGGGGTGTATCTATCATCTAGTTCGAGTTGCAGACACCAGTGCCGAGGCACCTAGCCTAGATTCTATACCAGTTGTGAATGAATTTCCGAATGTCTTTCCAGATGAGCTCCCTGGGATTCCACCGGACAGGGAGATTGATTTTGGGATCGACGTGATACCAGGCACACAGCCTATATCGATTCCACCTTACAGGATGGCACCGGCAGAATTGAAAGAACTAAAGGAGAAATTGAAGGATTTGTTAGAGAAGGGTTTCATACGGCCAAGTGTGTCGCCATGGGGCGCACCGATTATGTTTGTAAGAAAGAAGGATGGATCGCTGCGGATGTGTATTGACTACCGGCAACTTAACAAAGTAACAATCAAAAACAAATATCCCTTGCCAAGAATAGATGACTTGTTCGATCAATTGCAAGGCGCTGCATGTTTCTCAAAGATTGACTTGCGGTCCGGGTATCACCAGTTGAAGATACGGGAGCGGGATATTCCAAAAATAGCTTTCCGAACCCGGTATGGGCACTTCGAATTTATGGTAATGTCTTTTGGTCTAACAAATTCCCCAACAGCTTTCATGGACCTTATGAATCGAGTCTTCAAGACCTTCCTAGACTCCTTTGTGATAGTGTTCACTGAAGACATTCTAGTATATTCCCAAAGTCGGGAGGACCATGCTGGCCATCTCAGGGCAGTATTGCAGACTCTTCAGCAACATCAATTATATGCAAAATTTTCAAAATGTGAATTCTGGCTTGAATCTGTCGCGTTCTTGGGTCATGTTGTTTCCAGGGAAGGAGTTATGGTTGACCCGCAGAAGGTTGCGGCGGTGAAGAATTGGCCTAGACCTACTACTCCAACCGAGATTCGCAGTTTCTTGGGATTAGCTGGGTACTACAGGAGGTTTGTGGAGGGGTTTTCTACTCTTGCCTCTCCCTTGACAAAATTGACGCAGAAAGCAGTTAAATTCCAATGGTCTGATGCTTGTGAAAAGAGTTTCCAAGAATTGAAATCAAGGTTAACAATAGCTCCGGTGTTAGCCCTACCAGAGGGTACCGAGGGATTTGTGGTGTATTGTGATGCTTCAAGAGTCGGGCCGGTGTGTGTGCTGATGCAGCGGGGCAAGGTGATAGCCTACGCCTCTAGGCAACTCAAGAATCATGAGAAGAACTATCCAACCCATGACTTAGAGCTAGCAGCTGTGGTGTTTGCAATAAAGATTTGGCGGCATTATTTGTATGGGGTCCATGTGGACATATTTACCGATCATAAGAGCCTTCAATACATCTTCAAGTAGAAGGAGTTGAACCTGAGACAAAGAAGGTGGTTAGAGTTACTCAAAGACTACAATATGGATATTTTTTACCACACGAGAAAGGCAAATTTTGTGGCAGATGCACTTAGTCGAAAATCTATGGGAAGTTTGGCTCATTTGGGGGCGTATCAGAGGCCGTTAGCTAGGGAAGTTCACCGGCTAGCTTATTTGGGAGTTCATCTGGCGGACTCTAATAAAGGAGGGGTAATTATACAGAATAGGGCTGAATCATCGCTTGTGGTAGAGGTGAAAGAAAAACAATTCAATGATCCATTGTTAGCACAACTAAAAGAAGGGATTCACAATCATAAGACCACAGCTTTCTCCTTGGGCATGAAGGATGGTACCCTACGGTACCAAGACCGCATGTGCGTTCCTGATATCGACAGTCTTCGGGAAAGGATCATGGTAGAAGCTCACACATCCAGGTATTCCGTGCACCCAGGTTCTACAAAAATGTATCATGATCTCAAGGAAATTTATTGGTGGAACAACATGAAGAAGGATGTGGTAGAATTTGTGGCAAAATGTCCGAATTGTCAACAGGTAAAAGCCGAACATCAAAGGCCCGATGGGTTGACACAATGCATAGACATTCCAATGTGGAAGTGGGAGATGAATAACATTGACTTTGTGGTAGGGTTGCCGCGCACTTCGCGCAAGTTCGACTCAATTTGGGTGATCGTGGATCGACTCACGAAATCAGCGCACTTCTTGCTCAGTTATATATCAAAGAAATAGTCAGGTTGCATGACACTCCAGTCTCAATCATTTCAGATCGAAAGGCTCAATTCACAGCTAACTTTTGGAAGAAATTTCAGCAGGGCCTGGGTATGCAAGTGAACCTTAGCACATCTTTTTATCCACAAACCGATGGGCAAGCAGAACGGACTATTCAGACTCTTGAGGACATGTTGCGTGCTTGTACTATTGACTTCAAGGGGAGTTGGGATATCCATTTGCCACTCATAGAATTCGCTTACAACAACAGCTTTCACGCTATTCAAATGGCACCATTCGAAGCATTGTACGGTAGGAGATGTAGGTCTCCCATCGGGTGGTTTGAGGTTGGAGAAGCGGAATTGATAGGGCCGGACCTCGTGCACCAGGCCATGGAAAAAGTCAAGCTTATTAAAGAAAGGTTGAAAACTGCTCAAAGTCGCCAAAAATCCTACTCGGATGTGTGTTGCAGAGATTTGGAGTTTAAAGAAGATGATTGGGTATTCTTGAAAGTTTCCCCTATGAAGGTATCATGCGATTCGGAAAGAAAGGAAAATTAAGCCCAAGGTATGTCGGGCCATACAGAATTATTCAGAAAGTTGGTCAGGTGGTATACAAGCTCGAGCTACCGCCCGAGATGTCATTGGTACACCCGGTTTTCCATGTGTCTATGTTAAGGAAGGTGGTAGGGGATCCGTCCTCCATTGTGCCAGTAGAGACTATTGAAGTAAACGAAGAGCTATCATACGAAGAGGTCCCAGTTGCCATTCTTGATAGGCAAGTTCGAAAACTAAGAAATAAGGAAATTGCAGCCGTAAAAGTATTATGGTGGAACCAGCACGTTGAGGAAGCTACTTGGGAAGCCGAGGATGAAATGAAAAAGAAGTATCCACACTTGTTTGAATGATCATGTAATAACTTTTATGCGTTCAGCTCCTTCGAAATCGTATTTGTTGGCTGGATTTATGTAAAACCGTCCTTTTTTGGTAATATGGTTGCCTATATGGCCATGGTTGATATTGTGCCAGTTATACTATGCTTACAAATATGCTTATGCTGTTATGGTGTGTTTCTGGGGCTCTCTGACAGGTGGGTAAGGCCTAGATACAATGGAAACTTCGGCAAAATTTTCAGAAATCTAGGGAGTTAGCTAAATTTGGAGATTGTCAACAAGTTTCGGGTTGTAATAAGAAGAAGATTGCACTAAGACTGTTAATAAGTGAACCTTGATCCTCATTCGAGGACGAATGATCTTAAGTGGGGGAGGATGTAAGGCCCCGTGAAATCCCTACTCAAAAACCCGGATTCCGTGGTGCCAAGTTAGGAACTTGTGTTAACAATTCATAAATATACTTCGTGGCGAGCTTGCGAGCCGCGACACGGACCTTTTTGGATTGAATAATGCATTAAAAAGTCGAAAATAAGTTTCCAGAAAAATGCAAGAAATGCGGTCTAGAATGCGGTCGCATAATCGAAATGTGGGCCGCATATCTGCCGCAGAGTGAGGCAGAATGTTGGTCAAAATTGAAGTCAGTTATGCGGTCGAAATACGGTCGCATAATCAAAATGCAGACCGCATAGTCGTCGCATATTTTCCTTTGAATTTTGCGAGGGTCAGTTCTGCGGTGCACTTTGCGACCGCAGAACATGAATGCGGACTGCATTCTTACTGCAGACTGAGTCAGAATGTTTAGTTTTCGGGGAGCATTTTGCGGTCCATTATGCGGACCGCATGTTTACTCTGCGATCACAAATGTGACCGCATATTTGACTCGGGGCTCCAATTTTCTAATTTTTAACCCGACCTCCCTATCGATATAATCGACATTATAGCTCATTTTAAGCATATTTTCTGAGATTTTTAGAGAGAGAGAGAGAG
>MU664846.1:0-25137 GCA_026770625.1 Nicotiana glauca
CAAATCTCAACGGAGTTGAAATGTGTCGATAACCACGGGTACATTGACTGTGACGTAGTTCGAGATACGTTTTCATAAAGTTGCAATTCTTTTGTGAAAAAATAATAATAATAATAATAATAAAAGCGTTTCAAAGTTAAAATTTGCACATAAGTTCATAATTGTAAAATTAGATAATTAAGACGAATATGACAATTGAGCGACCGTGCTAGAACCACGGAACTCGGGAATGCCTAACACCTCTCCCGGGTTAATAGAATTCCTTATCCGGATTTCTGGTGCTCGGACTGTTAAACAGAGTCAATATTTTCCTCGATTCGGGATTAAACCGGTGACTTGGGACACCATAAAATCTTCCAAGTGGCGACTCTGATTCTTTAATAAATAATCCCGTTTCGATTGTCCTTTAATTGGAAAAATTCCCTTGCTACCCCTGCGCGGACCAAAAGGAGGTGTGACAAGGAGCGCATCCGGATTGTGTTTTGGAGGTCTGTAGTAGAATTAGGCTTGAAATGCAGAAGGTTGGAAATTTTGAAACTTTGACCAGGAGTGGACATTTGGATATTGGGTTCGGATTGGATTTTCGGAAGTTGGACTAGGTCTGTAGCGTCGTTTATGACTTGTGTGCAAAATTTGAGGTCAATCGGACTTGATCTTATAGGTTTTGTCGTCGTTTGTAGAATTCAGAAATTTCAATGTTCATTTGGCTTAAATCTGTATTTAATATTGTTTGATGTGATTTGAGGATTCAAACTAAGTTCGTGTGATATTTTGGGACTTGTTGATATATTTAGTGAGGTCACGAGGGCCTCGGTGTGAGTTTCGGGTGGTAATTAACTGATCATTTATGGCCTCTGAGATATAGCTGATATGCTGGTTTTTTCTTTTTTTTGTCGTTGCCGGTTTTCTCTTACGCGTTCACGAGGTAAGTCTTGCATTTGCAAAAAGCGTGCCTGGAGGTGCATGAGGATCTGTTCTTTGCGTTCGCGAATATTTAGGGGTAGAGTGCTTCGCGAATGCGAGACTGGGAACGCATTCGCGAAGAAGAGAAGAGGCAACTTCGGACCCTATTTGTTTGGTCTACGTGTTCGCGATGAGAGGGGTTAGTAAAGGTTCGCGTTCGTGAGTGGTTGATCACGTTCGCATAGAAGAGATTTCTGGTCAGAGGCAATTTGTGCTTCACGAACGCGAGGGTGCTTCCATGTTCGCGAAAGAGGTGTACCTGGGCAGAATAAAAGAATCAAAAACCAGGGTTTTGAGTTCATATCACAAAATTGAATTGGGAGCTCGGTATAAGGAGTTTCTTTGAGAGATTCTTGTGTGGGTATTTGGGTAAGTGATTCCTATCTAATTTTAATCAAATTCCATGATTATGCCTCTAATTCCACCATTTAATTTGTGATTTGGGGTGAAAAATTGGGGAAAAAGAGGAAATGTTCTTGAGATGGAATTTTGAGGTTTTGAATGGTAATTGTTATCAGACTGGAGTAAATTTGGTATGGTTAGACTCGTGGGTGAATAGGCTTTCGAATTTTGTGACTTTTGTCGATTTTCGAGATGTGGGTCGGGGCCGGATTTGAGCTGATTTTGGATTTTTGGCTATAATTTGGTATTTTTCTTATGGAATTGATTCCTTTAGACTAAATTGACCGTATGGTATTACTTGCGGTTAGATTCGGGACGTTTGGAGGAGGATTTGAGACACAAAGGAATTGCGGAGTAGGACTTTGCTCAACTTGAGGTAAGTAACACTTTCAAACTTGGTTCTAAGGGTTTGAAACCCGAATTTAAGTGTTATGTAATTGGTATTGAGGTGACGTATGCTAAGTGACGGGCGTGCACCATGTGAATTGTGACCTGGGCAATTTCATAACACTGTTTAGTGACTCTATCCCGTTGATATCTGTGTTTCATCATGTGATAAAGTAATTGAGTTGTGAATCATGCTAGCATCTTGTTTAGGCTTGATGCTGGTCATCTCATTGATTTCACCAATATTCTGTACTCAGTTATATTCATGCATTTTTTTTTATCATATCTCAGTCTCATATTTATCGATACATCATATCATTGTTCTGGGTTAGTTTCATGAAACTGTGAGTCCGTTGGTGAAACTGGAGAGATTGATGACTGAGTGAGGCCGAGAGCCTGATTATGAGTGACAGTTATGAGATCGGGCTACATGCCGCAGCGGTAATATTGATTTGTGATGGCGCTCGGGCCGTAGGATCCCCTCTAGAGTTTGTAACACACCCTCAGTGAGCGCAGTTGATATTATTGAGGGATGGGTTTTCCCTGGACATGAATCTTGTCCGAAGTACTTGATACTTAGAGATGGATTTTCTTCACATGGCTGGATTGCCCTTTTCTTCGGTAGTGGTGACTCATAGTCAGTGATGTATATGTTCCGGGATGGATCTTCCATGGGCCGGATGAGCCATATACAGTAACGAGTGGTTGAGCATTTGAGAGTGGGAGCGCATGGTGCATTTCACACAGTATGTGCATTGGCATGTAGAGATAGTTGAGTTATATATCTTACATTGTTCGGATCTATATTTACTTTATTGCTTTGAACTATCTATTTAACTTGAAAGCATGACTACGTTTCTGCACATGTATTTTTATTTTATCTGTCCCTATTGAGTTCGTCACTACCTTTTAGTCCAAAGTCTGGACTTGTTACTTACTGAGTTGGTGTACTCAGGTTACTCCGTGCACCTCGTGTGCAGATCGGCAATACCGGTCGCAGTGGCGGTTGTTGATTGATGTTTAAGAGTTTGGGGATTATCGAGGTAGTTGCACGTCGTTCGTGGGCCTTGACCCTTTTTCTTTATCATTTGTTGTATTTTTAGTTTATTTCTCTAGACACTATAGTTGATTGTATTCTGATTTAGACGCTCATGTACTCAGACCCCGGATTTTGGGCTGGATTGTATCGTATTTTGGTATTTATTATGTTTCAAAAAGGTTTCTGTAAATGTTAAGTACTTCCGTTTTATTTTTCAAACTAATTGTTGCCGTGATGGGTTGTTAACTTAAGGCTGACCTTGTTCCACAATAGGCGTCATCACGACGGTCAATTTTGGATCGTGACAGACCGAGTACTTTAACTTATAAGTTGATAGGCTATATTGATTTTATCACTGTGCTTGCGTTACATTTCGGACTTTTATTTCTTTCGGACATTATTATCTGCATTCGGGGAATGCCTCGTAGGCTTATGTATTCAAAGTTGCCGTAGAGGATTATGACTAGCTAGTAGGTTTAAATTACAGACTTATTGATGTTGAATTAGTGCTCAGTTTTCAGGTTATTGTTATCTTAGGACTTCATTAAGACTATTATGAATTTATTGAGTATGATGTTAAGCTCAGACCCTCGACTAGCTAGTATATAATTCACGCAACGGGTTAGGATAGATTGGCTGCCAATCACGTCTTACTCCAACTTAGGGATGTGGTAAGTATTTACATTATCATTACACTTTTTGCCAGTTAAACTTACTAATTTGTGCAACCTCTTTTCTGAAAGTTGAATCTGATGAATTGAAGCCAATAGTTTCGTCAAAGTACGAGATGAAACCTTGATGCAGGTAGATTCCGTCCTCTAATAATTATGTATATTATCAGATGTAGCACTTACTCTAGTCATTTTGTCAATGCTAAATGAAATGAAAATTCTTCAACGTCATAAGATCAATAACAACAAATAGGTAACTCGATTAGAATAACCACGAATACTTTCTTGAAATTATTTTGATTACTTCACTTGACACCAAAAACTACGGCACAAACCCCGAGAAAGAAATTAACATACAAGATCATAATACAAACATAATTTAGAACTATTTCCTCACAACCACTACAATTCTAGTGAATTGGTAGTGTTTTATTCTTTCACACACAAGACAACGAACCATTTTTTTTCATAAATAAGAAACGACAATTCTGAAGGCAGTTGATGCTTATTTGCACTTCTTGTAGCAGAAGCAATAACGACTCAAGCCTTTTCTAATGCACTCACCCTTAGTTGCCTTGGGGTTCTCTTTTTTGCACTCTGAGGCGCAGGTCTCGCTCAACAAACAAAGGCGAGTAGTATATTTCTTGCTCTACCATCGGCAAAGTTTTCCCTCAGCCGCCTGCATCTCTGCATGGAACGACTTATCATAATTTTTTTATTGTTAAAATTATTTATTGAAATTGAAATATATGAAATGATGTTGTGGAATTAAAATTTTTGTGAAAGTAGTATTCATAATAGTCACACGTGAAATGACAATACAAATTAAGTACCAACCATTGGATGCAATGAGGAGGAAGCAGAACAGAAGAGCAAGAAAGGTTGTATAGCTCACTAGTGACTTTGCCATATCCCTATAATTTGGGTGTAATGATCTTTCTATTTTCTTTGAAGTGGTTTGTATGTTGAAACTATTAAGTAAAAGACAAGTATTTATAGCAAGGCCTAGCAATTTATTTAATGATTTAGTCAATTTTTCCAACTAGTCTAAGGAACGATGCAAATGATATTTTATACAAGTTAAATATTTGGCTAAATTTTGACTAAATCAATCCTCCTTTTTTCTATAAAAAGATGGGCATGTGGGTTTAAAAAAAGAGAAAGTGGACCACTGTATTGGTAATCTTTAGAAGGGATCATGGAGAAGGAGTATATTTCTGTCACGACCCAAGTTCTTCTCCGTAAATTATTTTGACGGCACCTAGTCTTTAAGACTAAGTAAGCCTAACATTTTGCAGAAAAGAAACGAAAACATGAAAACAAACAATTTAACATGTAAATTTAATTAAGAAGTTTTAGATGCCGCTCGGCATATACAATAAACACTCTCAAACTAAACATAAATGCTCTCAAAATCCGGAATATTATGAGACACAAGCTACAAAAGTAAATAGTGCTTCTAAACTCTAGAAAACTATCAACGAAGAAAATACAAGAAAGTCTTTAACTTAAGGAAGAGCAGAGAGGGACTCCTAGGTCTGCAGACGCTGCACATATACCTCGAAGTCTCTAAAATCGCTGATGACATCCATATACACTACTAAAAAGTATATGGACACGGTCGCATGCAATATAATTTACCCAACTATGAGTCGGTGTCGAACCCCACAAAGAATAATATTTAGGCGATTAGGAATGAAGAGAATTATCACTTGTTATGCAATGCCAAACATTTAGAATTGATTTGAGAAAATATTGATACCTAAATGTGTTATTGTAAACTAATCTAGAAAGCAAGTAAAATGATCCATGGCTACAAGGATGAATGCATCGGGAATTACACTCAAGTAACGATCCAATGTATTTTACGATTTTACAAATATGAGCGAGTTTATGTAAATTAGCCACGGGTAATAATTCTATATTAGCTTCTTCCGAAAGACTAACAAGACTTCCTAATTGAATTATTTCTAAAATAATTAAGAGATTAAGTACACCCGGATATGGCTACAAGTAGTTCAATCCTATCCCTAGGTAGAATCTATAAAATGAGGGTAAGCGCATCAATTTCTTGTTGATTAATTTTTTCCAACCCCAAATTATCTTTTCCAAAATTAATTCGAAGTTAATGGGCGAGTCCTAGGGTTAGCTAATCCCTTTGAAAACATTAAAGAACAATAATAATTAAAGGAACAACAACTCACTTCATAAATAAATGAAAATCATTCAATACATAAGCACAACAAGGTATTTAATCCACACTTTAACTATGTATATTTCTATAAACAAGATCCAAGTGTTGGAAATAAATACTACACACTTAAATATTCAATCCAAAGCAAGGATATGAAAAAATAAACATAAATGGGTAAGAAATCCATAACCACAAGCTCGAAATCTTCAAAACTCAAGTGTGCGTGCAGAACCCTCGCTTCCAACTTGTTCTCTCTAGTTAATTCTAAGAACTGAAAATATGCTAAAAATATCCTTTACAAATGAGCAAAGTCGGGTATTAAATGGTTTGGGGCCAAAAAAATATGAAATTCTAGAATTGCCCAGGTGTGATGCTCGATTTTCGCATTTGTGAACATAGGTTCGCAATTGCGAAGTATGGCAATACTGTGCACTTTTGTATTTGCGAAGAGGACTTCGCATTTGAGAAGTTTGACTCCCCTGGTTGACTACGCATTTGCGAAGTCTTTTTCGCATTTGCACTGACTGCCTAGATCATCTTCCTTCGCAATTCCCATGCTTTCCTTGCAATACCCAAGGCTGTTTTCTACGCATTTCCTAGGATTTTGTCCCAAATTGCGACAACTGAGGGCATTGCCCAGATTTTCCTATTTTTAGCTTTTTTTGACTCGTTTCACTTGGTTTCTGCAACGTCAATTCTAAATTACATAGAACCTATAATATAGAAGTAAATGGCATTAAAAACGTAACATTATCACTCAAACATAGCAAAAATATAGATTTAAAGATAAGATAAGTTGGTAAAATATCAGCTTATCAAATCCCAAACTTAAACTATTTCTTGTCCTCAAGCAATGAAAGCGACAAAATCTCTTTCCAAGTATTTACCTCAACATTGTATCCTTATCATGCCAAGCCAAAAAGGTCTATTATAAGCACAAACGCATGACTTCGATTGGTACCAATAATTAAACCAATGCATATGAATTGCCGAACACTTTTCATGAACTTCATTACATTTAAAATGCTCAAGCACTATGAAAATCAAAGTAGCAAATCAAGTTATAACACTAAACCTTCAAAATTTGCCTCTTTATCACAATTATCTTTCTTTGGTTATTTCTTCCAATTGAAAATGGGATTAAATTCACAACTCAAATTTTATTTACCCTCACATTTAAGAAAGGATCTCACACTCATAAATCTTAATTCAAAATAAAATGGGATATGAACTCTCTCAAAAAGATGTTCGAATGCATACAAGTAATACCATAGGCTTGCCCTTCATGTATTCATCCACTAATGTAGACAACTTGGTTCAAAATCAATTAGGGCTTAAAGGGTTGTAGTTTAGGCTTTTGCTTAAGGTAGGGCATAATTTTGGTTAGAGTGACTTAAAACCTCCCCAAACACTACAAAATTTACAATCAAAGTCCACTTCCTTCAAAGATATTCTCATCCTTTCTTCATTTTTCATTCCACACCTAATCTTTCCTTTATTCACAACTTTTTATCATTTTATTCTTTTTATTCTTTCAAATTCAAGGAAGGTTTCACTTTTTTATCATTCACTTTTTTTTCTCCACCTTCTACCTTTTAGAAAAATTTTCATATCACAACTTTTCCAACCTTCACCCCCAAACTTAGTCTTTTAGCCTATATTTACATTTTCGAAGTACTTAGGGAGGTAGGGTGCCAAAAGCTAGATCAATAAAGAACAAAGGATTAAAGCTTGTAACATGGTTGCTAAAGAACAAGGTTAAAAGCTCAAAATGGGTTGACTAGAAAAAATATTCAAGGGTAGGAAATTCAAGGCACAATAGCGGTCCAAGGAAGGTATAATATCATTTTTCAAATTAAGTTAGTCTATGATTTCGCCTTGAAGCATATTCCGGGCAAGTTCTAGACTACAAGTAATGCAAAATAACTCACAGTAAATCTCACCATACATGGCATATGAGCACTTAAGTGGAATAAAAATCCAAAATACAATTGAAACCAATGACTCAACGAGGTTAGATATAGCATAGGAAGCTATTTAGTGAACCAGAGAGCCAAAATTTGAGTCTAAAAGTCATGAAATCTTTACTTCAATTATTTTTCTTTTTCAACAATCAAAAATTCATATGCCTGGGTTTAAATTATATTGGTAGCAAGCAAGCCACAACTTGGTCAATGGGCACAAACTCCAACCCAAACCATTTATTATTCCTAATATTAACCTAGCTATATCTAAACTACAAGACTAATTTCCTTAACAAAGTTGTCTATCTATCCATCATCGGGAAAAGTCGACAAAAATTCTCTATAATTACTCGGTTCAAGAAGAAAATTGGCATCCTCGGAAAAAGAATTGTGATACAAAGAAAATCAAGGATATCGCCACTAAAATAAAATATACTATAAAAAAAATTAAGAAGCTAATAACAAAAATTAAGAAGTTAATAAATATAATAATATCACATGAAAATATACTAAGAAAAAAATGAAAATAACTATAGTACCAATCTGCCATACCTACAATTATCCACAATTATACAAGAAGCCACCCCCAACTAAAGATATTCCAATATCGCCAATGCAACAGAACATGATAGAATAAAATGGTGGAAAGTGCTCCCTCAATACTACATCAGGTGCTCTCCTCAGTGTTTGAATCTGAATCATCCTCCTCTCCTTCTTCTTCGGACCAATGAACAAGAACATCATCATCATCTACCGGCCTGGTCGATGGCATTAGGTCCTGAGGCTTTAGGACTTTCCACAACCCCTTCACACCCTTCCATATGAGAGTAAAGAATTTGTCTCTTTTCTTCTCCCTTTTCTTCATCTGGGTGTGTGCCTTTTCTAGATTGCCATGGGAACTTCTCAACTTACCATGCTTCTTGGCTAGATCAGTGCATGCCTTCTCCTGTGCCTTAAGGTGATCCCCTTGCTTCCTCTGATCATCAAGATATTTTTGAAAATCTTTCTTTGAAATATAAGCGGGTCCTTCAGATTTCTCCCCAGGTCCCTGTGGAAGTCCTGCTACTAGCTCACGAATCACTCGCATCTCCTTACTAAACACAGCAAATGGTCCTCTTATAGAGGATGATGGCTGACTACTCGGATCAACCTGATAAGAAGAAACCATCTTTCTCTTTTTTCTCTTCACAATGCCGCCCTCTCCTCTCTTCTTCAACTAATTTAGAGGCTTTCTCGGCTCTATCCAATTGTCGCTTGGAGCCTCTTCCACCCTAGCAAGTTGGCACAACTCAGTGATAAGCAATGGGAATATCAATGATGGACTACTCTGCATCCGATACTCCCTCAGTTCATTGATGAAAATTTAACCAACATTTAGCTGAATACTATCAAGGATGCAGGCTATCATCTGAGCTCTTGTGACCGGTACGTTCCATATGTTCGACACACGGGAGATACGACTGCATATGATGGCCAGCCATATCTTTGCTCTAGAAATGAACTCTTTGGATGTGATCCCTCTCTTCTCAGTTGCCCATGGAACATCTGCACCCGGGCATAATTTGAACACAAACCACTCCCCCGAGGCACAATCTTTTACCGTGAATAGGGCCATGTCGTGGTCTAGAAAATGATAGAATTGATTCACAACTTTAGCTCCAAAGTGCACCATTTTGCCTCGAATTCTCATCTTGGGCTTTTTTAGCCTTATAGCTGGGAGGTTGGCATAAAATTCGCTCACCCATTGCTCATTTGCTCGGCAAGGTTGAGGAGCAAAACAGTTCCATCCCATGGCCATTAGCCATTGGGAAGACGTTTGTGGACTTTGTCTAGCAGTATAACCATTTTCGGGAGCACCTTTTTCGAGATCAGGTCTGAAAGTACCATTCTTGGTATTCCAATGACAAAAACCAGAGTTGGTCAAAGTTTCGCTCAGCTTCCAATGGGTTGTCACTTGTGGATCCTTCAGAGTTAGAGCTCATTTTCCAATTATAGTACCTATCAATAAATGATAAGAGTGAAAACATGGTATGACTATGAAGAATAGTGTTAAATGAATCTAGTATGCCAAAGGAATGATCGGACAGTCAAACCTAAGCCTTAGAAAAAAAATTTCAGGACTTTGAGATTTGGAACTCTCTGCTCTCTCATATCGCAATTCCCAAAGATTTTTTACAAATAGGAAGATATCAGAGGTGTCCAGTTATGGGGATTGCGAAGAAATCTTCGCAACTTCGAAGGACTCAGAGGCGCCCAAATTTGGGAACTGCGAAGAAATGTTCGCAATTGCGAAGGTCTCATAATAGGCATTTTTCGCAATTGCAATGGAATCTTCGCAAATGCGAAGCGGCCATCGCAATTGCGAGCCATCGTCTCCAGCCAAGATTTTTCACAAACAACAGGACGAAGCCCTAAATTGTTTGAATCCAAGCCATTTTAATTGAACCCAATCATCTTTTAAACATGAATTATGCACTAGAGTTCACATAACACCATTCGGGCCTTTCATCGATCACATAAAAGGTACAAAAATTTCACTTCTATTTGACAAGCCTTAGGTACTCAGACTTCCCCAAATTTTTAGCAAAGACCAAAATCACACACTTTCAACCAGCCTCACCCAGAAATCAACTTACGATTTTGTTGGCCTAAGTGAAAGTTAGTTTTGAAAACTGACAAAGGAACTCAGGATGAACCAGGTCCATCACTCAGGTCCACAGAAAGGGGCAGATTCGAGCATATGGGTTGCACGTGAAGGAGATAAGATTAACTTGGTGTATTTAATACCTCCTGATTGAAAAGGTTAAATAATTGATAAGGAGAAGGAGTCCTTAATAAAAGAGAACAGAATTCAAGATAGTTAAAGAGTTAGAAGTTGAAATCAACTAGAGCTCTTCCACCAAGGAAGAGTTGCATCAGAACTCTAGTTATTTCTTCATCTACTAACTCTATAAATTATAGGATGTTCTCACATTAAAGTGTTGCACAAAAACGCAGAAGTTAAACATGAATTGGGAGAAAAATAGCAACACTTTTTGCAAGCAGATCGCGTGTGATTCAAGTGTACAACCCAAAAGCTACATGAACCATATTGAAGAACCAGCTCCATAAAGAGGTTTATGTATCTTTCTTTATTTCTAGTTCAATTGTAGTAGGTGTTTTATATTTTACCTTTCAGCTTTATCTAGAAGCAATTGTAATAGGTACTTTGAGTATTCAAGTTAGAGTTAACTTGAAGTTGTCGCAACAGTTAGAGGTTGGTTGCTACAAAGGGATTAGAGTTAATCCTTAGGTTTACAAAGAGTTTTGTAAATGCTGTTTTGGCTCACTGATTTTAGTGGAAGTTTGAAAAAATCCTACTGAGTAGTAGGTCATGGGTTTTCACCTTTTGAGCCAAGTGTTTTCCATGTAAAAATCTCTGTGTTCTTTATTTTCTGTATTTATTATTTCGCAAACAGCACTAGTTGTCACACCTCCTTATTTACACACCTTGAAGGTGATATAACGGATTTTTTCCAATTTAAGTAACATTATTCAAAATGAAATTATTTATTTATTATCAGAGTCGCCACTTGGGATAGTTTATTTGGTATCCGAAGTCATCGGTTTATTTTAGATTCCAAATTGAGGAAATTCGACTTTCCTTTTGAAGTCTGCGAACCAAAAATTCTGAATAAGGAATTCTGTTACCTGAGGGAAGGTGTTAGGCACCCCCAAATTTTGTGATTCTAGCATGGTCTCTTAAAATATTATAATTGGCCTATTATTTGATTTTCATACATGTTTTAACCTATGATACAATTTTAACTTATTAAACCGCCTTTAATTATTTTTAGGAAGATTCAACATTATCTAAAACACATCATGAACCACATCACATGAAATGCACCCGCGGTCCACGATACATTTTATCTAACGTTGTTGAGAATTAGAGTTGGGTCACATAAAATTTACACCCGAGTTTAAGGAAATTAATTTAAATATCGCGCCTAAAGCAACTACACACTTTCAAGTTTGCGAGGGCCATGAAAAATTTAACTAAATGGCACACTTCGATTTCTAAAGGATTAAAATTAATTAAGTGAGGGCCATGGGTTTTGAGATTTTATTTTGCACGGCACATCTCAAATTATTCTAACCCAAAGGATTTCAAAATTTAGTTTTAAGGGCCATAGCTATTTGTGTGGCTAATATGGCACACCTCAAACCCATTTTAAGAGTCTAATTAATTAAGGGAGGCTTAATGGAATCTAATTATTTTTTAACTAAAAGTTCGACCCTACTTGTCAGCTAACAGACATCATATTAAATAACCAATGATTTAGAGAAAGGTTTCTTCATCAACAACAACTAACGAGCCCTTTTGCCTTCAGGCTTGGGCCCAAAATGAGCCCAATTCTTAGTGGAAGAAAGAACGTCCAAAGACATAGACCATGCAATTGAATCTAAAATTGAACTTTCATTAATTGGGCCAACAATAGGCCCAAATTTCATAACCAAACAATTGTACAAAATTATTTAAATGAAAATCAACCAAGACTATATGAAATATGAACTCGAATTAAAATTCTACTTCAGAAATTTTTAACTATTTGAGCATGAATCAACTAGCTAAATTTTTGAATTTTAACATTTATGTACTTTGGGCCAAGTCTGCCTTAGGCCCAACTGGTCGCATCATTCAAAAATAAACGTTGGGCCCATAAAGAGCCCAAATCTAACGTAAGGCCAATTGCTGAAGATATGGGACTCAAGATCGAGTCACTTCAGAGGAAAACAAAGGGTGTTTAAACTGAGAAAAATCAGACAAGCATAGCCTTTCAACTCGTTCATCTTTAAAGGACAAAACAGCCTAGATCATTTATGAAGATTATCCTTGAATCTAATACGCTAAGAGTACAATATTTTACTCAAAAGAAGACCTTAAAATAGTAGTAACTATTTCATATTGATCTCATGGCAATACAACTATCCAAATTCATGAGAAATGATTCAAAACAAACTGAAATTAACAAGTACAAATAAGAGTAGAATTACAATTCTCAACATAAGTCTCAAATGTTCATGGCATAACATCACTTTTAAAAATGCCAGAATAGGAGAAATGAATTAACAAGTCGAATGAGAAAGTAAACAAAAGGAACAAAAAAGCATCTAGTAAGTATGGAGATCTTCATTTCTTCAAACCACATGAACCATTCTTACATGTTCAGAATCAGGAATATGCACATGAATATAGCAAACAAACAACACAAGAGCCTGAAGTTATGAAGCAACAGTAGTAGTAATTTAATAAAGAAGAAACAACAGCAGGATCGACTCAAAAATCAGCAACAAAACAGTGATCAGGCAGCCTTTAAACCATCTTTGGATCCCCAGAATAAGCTAAAATCCTTTTAAAGTTTCAGAATGGAGAGACTAATTGCAGAACTAGACCAATTTTCTACTAAAATGCAAGAGTTTTGAAGGTCTTTTTTTAGCTCCGCCGTTTTAAATTTTTCCAGAATTTTTAGTCTCTAATTTTTCTAAAATCTGCCTTGAAAACACTGCCTTTATAGGCAAGTCTTAGAGCAGCAGAAATGAGTTTTAGTTTTTGCCTTTTTACCTATTTGCAAATTTTTTTACTGTTTAATCCCTAGTTTAAAAATCAGTCTTTCAGATAAGTCCCCATCCCACCTTCCTAGAAGTTTTCCTATTCAGTTACAAGAGATTCCCTATTCTAGAATTCCTAATTTAACCATTAAACCCCGGAAAATTACATTAGTGAACCAAACGGGTCATTGTTGACCCAAGGTCCAAATTCTAAAATTGGGCTTGCCAACCCCGTTTAATTCCCCCTTTTGGGCTTTCTGATTTTCAGAACTTAGTCAAAGGTCATAAATTAACGGGCTAGCCAGAATTTTCCAAAAAAAAAAACCAGAATACCTGTAAAATAACACCAAAGCAAAAGGGGAAATGAACTAATTAAACCTAAATAATAAAAACCCAAACAAAATAAACTAGACTTGTTATTACTCTAGTTAAACAACAGAATAAACGATCAAAAACGAAAACATTACAAAAAGAAGAAAAGAGGAGACAGAAAAGAGCTGAAGATGAACTTAAACGGAAAGAAAAAGAAAAATGTAAGAAAAATCTCGAAATTACTCCTCGAGCCTTCGATTTTGATCGAAATAGGCCTTAATCGTCTGTTCTAAAACGAAAACACACGAATAAGGTCAATTCCCGCCCCAAACCTTCACTAAACTCGTTGATTTGGGGTTTTAGGATTTTAGGGTTTGATTTAGATTTATGATTCGAGAGAATCTAGGGAAATTCAAGGGAAACATGTTATGGATTGGAAAATGGGAAGGTGTGAGGCTTTTGGGGTGTTGATTTGGGGCCGGTCAGAGGTGGCGCCGCCGGCTTGAGGCGGTGGAAAATTGGGGCGGTGCTAGGGTTTATGTTAATCTCGGAAGAGGGAGACGAAGAGTGAAAGAGATGATTTAGGGGTTTTACGGATTCGGACAGTCTTATACTGTCGACAGAGTCAGTTCTCGATCGTTTGATCGAGGTAAATCAAGGGCTCCGATCAAAAGACAAGAAACAGGGTCATTTTGTTAAAAAAAAGAGAGGCGGACTAGGTAGAGGAATGGGTTTAGGCCTAATTTGGTCGGGTTTTGACGATTAATAGAGGAAAATGGTTTGGGCCTGGGTGAATTCAAATTAAATTGGCCCAAAATTAAACTTCTTCTTTTGTTTCCTTTTTCTTTTTTATTTCAAAATTCTTTTTCTTTTCAAAATTAAAAATAAAACCTAACTTAATCCCTAAACCAAATTATCCTACCATATTAAATTAATTAACTCTAAATAATAATTACCACCACTAATTAAATACCAAATTAAAAGAAAACTACCAAAATCTGAAGCTAAAAATTAAAAATGTAAAAATAAGTTATATTTTGTGATTTTTCCATTTTTGCAATACACTAATTTACTAATTAATCTAAAAATATAAAATTAAATCCTAAATGCAAATGCGGTGTATTTTTATGAATTAAAAAAAATAAACATGCACACAAATATGCAAATAATCAAAAAATTCTACAATAATTCCGAAAATAACAAATAATTAAAAGAAAAACCTAATTTTTGGGAATTCTGTAGGAGTAATTTGTGTGAGGCAAAAATCACGTGCTCACAGTAGTTGGAGCACCTAGAAGAACTAGGTCCTTCTATAGTTCAAATAAGCGAAAATTGGGTACCACACAAATCATCTCCCTCCCCTCTTGTGTGATATTGACGTTTAGAACATCAATTAGTATTATAGAGGGTTATCCTTGAAGAGGCTAACACCTTAGAAAAAGATCAAGATGAGTGCACTACCTGGAAACTGGAAAGGACAATCCACTTCTAGGCCTCCACTCCTTAATGTTCAGTACTATTCTTGGTGGAAGAATAGGATGAGAGATCACATCATAGGAGAAGACTATGAACTCTGGGACATAGTCACTGATGGTCCTTTGGCAACTACAAAGAAGAATGCTGAAGGTGTGGATGTGCCAAAGACAAGAGCTGACTACACTACTGAATATTTGAAGAAATGGGAGAAGAATGCCAAGGCCAAGAAATGGATTGTGTGTGGACTGGGTCCAGACGAGTACAGCAGGATTGAAAGCTATACTACTACAGAGGAAATATAGGACACTTTACAAGTGGCTCATGAAGGAACTCCTCAAGTAAAGAGATCAAGAGGAACACTGCTATATTCTCAATATGAGAATTTCACTATGAAAGAAGAATAAACTATTCAAGAGATGTACACAAGGTTCACAACACTAACAAATGAACTTAAGTCTCTTGGAAAGGTTATTCTTGAAGAAGACAAAGTTGAGAAGATTTTGACAAGGGTTATGCGAATCTCTTGGGAAAGCAAAATCACAGCTATTCAGGAATAAAAAAACATTGCCACTCTTAAGTTAGATGAGCTAATTGGAAATCTTACTGTCTCTGAACTTAGAATGAATATGGATACACCTAAGAAGGAAAGGATCCTAGCATTTAGAATCACTGAAGGTGCTAATCTAGAGAAGGATGAAATGACCATGATCACAAAGGACTTCAAGAAGTACCTAATGAGAGGAAAGGGTCCTTCAAGAAGTGGAAGGTACATCAAACGAAGGGTTCCTGAAAAATAAACCAATGAGGGTTGTTACAAGTGTGGGAAGAATGATCATCATATAAAAAACCGCCCTCAATGGGACATTGAATGGAAGAAGGAAAGAGTGGAATGAAGGAACATGAAGAAGGAACAGGTTCAACCTAAGAAGAACAAAGGATCAACAAAGGCTATGGTTGCTGCCTGGGGAGAAATCTCAGACGAGGACTCAGAGGATGAAGATGGAGATGCACAGACACTTATAGCAATTGGAGAATCTGATGAGGAATCTGAGGTAAGTATAATTCATCTTAAAGAAAAGATTAAAATTTTGTCTAAATAAAGGCTATCTGAGTTACTCCTGGATTTCATTGATGAATTTGAGGATCTAAACAATGAAAACAAACATCTGTCTAAGGAGTGTATGATTTTGAAATCTAAGTGCAAAAATCTAGAACTTAGGGCTAGTGAAAGTGATAGTAAAAATGTTGAGTTAAAGAACAAGGTTCATGAACTTAACACCACCGTCCTAGAGCTAATATCTGAAAATCAAAAACTGAAATGAGGAACAGGTAAAAAGAAAGCCGATCACATACAACTCACATTAGAAGAAAGCCTAGGAAAAATGAAAGACGAGTTGTACAAAAGAGATGAGCAGATAAGAGTCCTTAATGAGGATCTAAGCAAGGTTCAACACGAGCTAGAAAGAACTTGTAAATGGAATAGGTCCTCCGATGCACTTTCATGGCTACATGAACACCATAGTAGAAATAAGAGAGGACTTGGCTACGGGACCCCTGCACCTAAGTGGGATCCCAAAAGCAAGTACCTCACATTCCTGAGAACATAATTTGCGCACACTATGGTAAAACTGGTCACTATAAAAATGAATGTATTGCAAAAGGAAAGGCTAGTCAAAAGAATAAAGAACTTGTTCAAGGGAAAAGTAGACTGCCTGGTTGGGCTGAAAAGAATCTGATTCACTCTTTTGCCTATATAAAGGAACCCAAACTAGTTTGGGTTCCTAAGACTAACTCCTGATTTTCTTTTGCAGGTCCAACTGAAGGGGAGTAGCCAAATATGGTACATGAATAGTGGTTGTTCAAAGCATATGAGAGGAAGCAAGAACCAGTTCCTTTCACATGAGGACCTCAAAGGAGGCAATGTCTCCTTTAGAAATGGGAAGAAAGGTGAGATCATTGAGGTTGGAAAGGTAGGTAAGAGTGATTCTCACTCTATTGAGAATTTCTACTTGATATATGGACTAAACTACTGTCTAATAAGTATATCACAATTATGTGACAGAGGTAACTTGGTAGTAATCACCTCTATCAAATGTTTTGTGATTAATCTTACCACTGACAAGATTATTTTGCAGGAAAAAAGAGTAAACAATACATACATTGTAGATTTTTCCACACTTTCTAAAAATGAACTCACTTGCTTTCGTGAGTTGGACAATGATCCCCTCCTTTGGCACAAGAGACTTGGACATGCAAGTTTGAGTTAACTCAATAAATTAGTCTCCAAGGATCTGGTGATAGGGCTGCCTAACATCAAGTTCAAGGAAGACAACGTTTGTGAGGCTTGTGCAAGGGGGAATCAGGTAAGATCCTCTTTTAAATGCAAGAAAGTGGTAAGCACCCCCAGAACGATGGAACTAGTTCATATGGATCTCTGCGGTCCAATGAGAACATAAAGCAGAGGTGGTAAAAGATATGTGATGGTGCTTATTGATAATTACTCTAGGTTTACTTGAACATTGTTTTTAACATCTAAAGATGAAGCATTTGACATGTTTACTTCTTTTGTTAGAAAAACTCAGAAACAACTAGGTAATCAACTTGCATCAATTAGTTCTGATCATGGAGCTGAATTTGAAAATGCTAAGTTTGCTGAATTTTGCATGCTACATCATAAATAGTTGCATGACTAGACATTTTGTTAAGAAGATTCCCTATGAGTCACTTAAAGGGAGAAAGCTAAATATATCTCATCTTAGGGCATTTAGATACAAATGCTTTGTGCACAATAATGGCAAAGACTCCCTAGGTACGTATGATCCCAGAAGTGATGAGGGAGTATTTTTGAGATATTCTTCATATAGTAAAGCTTATAAGATATATGGTAAAAGAACTATGTGTGTAGAAAATAGTTATATGTTATTTTTTTTAAAAAAAACTAACATTCTTTCTGAGGAAAGAACAAGATAATGAAGATATTGGGCTAATAAGAAATTTAAATGGTGAAACCACGATCCATCCTGAAGATGCATCACAGGAAGGAACAAGTAATGGAACAGGTCCTTCCCTCCCATGGCAACATGACAGGGGGAACTGAATAGAGAGGAACTGATCCTCAAGCCTCGAGGGAACCTGTCTATGAACATATTCCTTAGTAACAAAGCCAGGAAGGAACATCTAAAGAAATTGACACTCCTATTGCAACATCCATGAAATTGGATATAGATGAACCTGGTTCATCTGTTGATCAGAAGTTATATAGGGGAATGACTGGTTCTCCTTTGTATCTTACTGCTAGAAAACCTGAAATTATTTTTAGTATAGGTCTCTGTTCTCGATTTCAAGCAAATCCAAAGAAGTCCCACTCGACTGTTGTCAAGAGAATATTAAGATACTTGGAAGGCACCACTGATCTTTGCCTTTGGTATCCAAAAGGTAGTAATTTCAACATAGTAGGATATGCTGACGTTGATTATGCAGGTTCCTTGTGGGTAGGAAGAGCAACTCATGTATAGCACATTTCTTTGGTTAATGTCTTGTATCATGGTCTACCAAAAAGCAAAATTTAGTGGCCTTATCTACTGCTGAAGCGGAGTATGTTGTTGCTGCTTCATGTTGTGCTCAATTGTTGTGGATCAAACAACAATTATTGAAATTTGGAATTGATGTGGTTGAACCCCTATTTTTTGTGATAACACTAGCGCTATTAGTATGACAAAGAAACCAGTTCATCATAAGCACATAGATGTTAGGCACCATTTTTTTTGAGGAACAACTATGAGAAAAACTTGATCACTGGGGAGTTTTGTGCTATTAACAAGCAAATTGCTGACATCTTCACAAAAATCTTAAGTAGAGATCACTTTACGAGGAAAAGGTAGGAATTAGGGATGATTAAGATCACCAAAAAGGACCAGTTCTAGGTTAAACAGAAAAAAAAAATTGAAAAACAAATTTTGGTTAAAAAGTCAGTAAATTGTATAATTAGATTAAATCCTGCTCAGTCTCATACTTTCCATAATATACTATTGTGCCATGTGTTAAAATGACTCATTAATCATTACTGATATTGTCTCTATTTTGGCAAATTTAGACTCGCACAAGAGAATTATTAGTAAAGAACTTGGTTCATCAAGATAACACGGTATGTTTTCTACACTCTACATAATTTGAAATAACTATATTTGGATCATGAGCAGAGAGTCCTACAAAATACCTAACTCCTTTTGGACTTATCTGTTACAAGTGAACCAGTCCCATTCAAAAGAGCCCCAACCGAATGGAATTATCTAGATTCTAGGGATACACTCCAACGTCTCTTCAAAACTGAATTTTAGTTTGATTAAAATTCTAAGAGTCTGAAAAGCTGTAGCTACCCCATCAATTATTCCCCTGTATATTGATCAACTTTAATGTATTCCTTACCTCATCTCTCTCAAGCCGTCAAAAACTCTCATTCTTCTTTCAGCTTCTAAACACAATCAAATCTATTCTCTTCCAAACCCTAGCCCAGATATGTCGAACACTTCTAAAAATCCTTCATCACCACCACCAGAAACCACTTCCACACCTTCTACAATGCCAATCTCTAAGAAAAGCAGAGTAAAGATGATGGCTCGTAAGATTGTCGCGAAAGGTGAGAAGATCAAGAAAAAAAAGCAATTGAAAGCAAGTAGGGAAGAAGAATCCCAGAAATCTGAAGATTCATTTAAATCTGCTACTATGGGGGAAGAAAGTAGGTATTCCGAAACTGAACAGGTATCTTTTGATTCTAAAGTTACTCCTGAGACAATTTTTGAAGTTGCTGCAAATTTAGAGAATGGATTTGTACTGGTAGGATCTATAGCAGGCTTTGAGACTACAAAATCAGGAGAAGTTGGTGGTAAAATTAAAAAGGAAAAGAAAAAGAGAGCAAGGGTGCTAGGAGTACTGTGAGGGGAAAAGGTACAAGAGTGGCTGATTCTTCAACCTCTCCTTTTGGTCCAACAAAAGAAACCGAGCCAATGGTTGTTTAGGGAGAGGAATTTAGTGAAATAGAAGAGAGTGTGAGCAAAACAGGGGGAAGTGGGTCTGGCAAAGCTGTTGAGGGGTTGGTTCAACTTGGAAAAAATATAGATGAACCTTTTCCATCTGAATAGGAAACCCTCGCAGAACTATTGATAGGGTTATCAATTTCATCAAAACTCATGCCATTCCCTATGGTTTCATTCTCACAAATGTGCTTGAACATTTCAAGGTACCTATGAAGAATGGGAGGTTAGTACAAGAAAGGATTATTTTGAGGTTAATACTCTTCTTGCTTGCGATTATGAAGTCAATGTCATTCTTTATGAACCTGGTTTATCTAAAAAGACACATATCAATAGCAAAGTTAGAGTCATGTTATATGACAGTGAGGCAAAGGATATTGAGATAGCAAGGCTGAAGAGACGATTGGTTGAGGTAGAATATGAGAGAGATGTTCTCAGAACTGATCTTGCAATGGAAAAGGAGAAGAATGCCGAAATTTTTCAAGACATGCTGAAACTTCTCCAAGCAAATAACTCAGCACTACCTCTTCCAAGCCATAAGACTCCTAACCTAGTTTAGATCAACTAGTGACCCAGTTCGGGATGTTTTGTTTCTTTTGCTCATGTTTTCAGTATTTTTACTTCTTATGCTTTATGGTAGAATCTTATCAATCATCACTGAAATTCACTATTTTTGCTCTAACTATTTGTTTATATTTCATTGATGGTTGAAATTCTTAGTTTGATCTATGATGATTAATCCTTCTGAGTTAAAAGAACAGAGTTTGTCATCATCAAAAAGTCGGAATTTGTTGGCCGAAGTAAAGGTTAGTTTTGAAAATGACAAAGGAACTCAGGATGAACCAGGTCAATCACTCAGGTGCACAGAGACGGGCAGATTCGAGCATGTGGGTTGCACGTGAAGGAGATAAGCTTAACTTGGTGTAGTTAATATCTCCTGATCGAAAAGCTTGCATAATTGATAAGGAGAAGGAGTCCTTAATCAAAGAGAACACAATTCAAGATAGGAAAGGAGTTAAAAGTTGAAATCAACTAGAACTCTTCCACCAAGGAAGAGTTGCATCAAAACTCTAGTTATTTCTTCATCTACTAACTCTATAAATTGCAGGATGTTCTCATATTAAAGTGTTGCACAAAAATGCAGAAGTTCAACATGAATTGGGAGAAAAATAGCAACGCTTTTTGCAAGCAATTCGTACGTGATTCAAGTGTGCAAACCAGAAGCTACATGAATCTGATTGAAAAACCAGCTCCATAAAGAGTTTTATGTATATCTCTTTATTTCTAGTTAAATTGTAGTAGGTGTTTTATATTTTACCTTTCAGCTTTATCTAGAAGCAATTGTAATCGGTACTTTGAGTATTCGAGTTAGAGTTAACTTGAAGTTGTTGCAACAGTTAGAGGCTGGTTGCCACAATGGGATTAGAGTTAATCCTTAGGTTTACAAAGAGTTTCGTAAATGCTGTTTTGGCTTAGTGATATTAGTAGAAGTTTAGGAAAATCCTAGTGAGTAGTAGGTCATGGTTTTTTCACCTTTTAAGCCAGGTACTTTTCACGTAAAAATCTCTGTGTTCTTTATTTTTTGTATTTATTATTTCACAAACAATAGTAGTTGTAACACCTAGAAGAACCAGGTCCTTCTATAGTTCAGATAAGTGAAAATTGGGTACCATAGAAATCACCCCCCTCCTTTCGTGTGGTATTGACGTTTAGAACATCAGATCTGAATTATTTTTAGACAATTTTGGGAAAAAAAACTGATACCCATTTGAAAACCTAAGGCTTAAGAGATAATAATAAGAAGAAGAAAACGAAGAAGAAGATGAAGGAGTGATTAAGCTTTTATACCTGGATCCTTGCAATTACGAGTGAGATTTAGCAGAGTTTTACAGTTGTGAGAGTGAGGGAGACAAGGGTTTGAGAGCCTTAGACCTTTTGCTTTACTTTTCTTCCAAATAGGTGAAAACCCCCAGTTTTGAATATTTGATGTCGCAATTGCGACACAGCCTTCGCACTTGCAAAGGTCAAGGAACCCTGTTGTTGTCGCAATTGCGAAAAAACCATGGGAAATGTCGTGGATAATTTTTGCAAGTGTGAACAAAGTTTCACAAATGCGAAGCCTGCCCCTGGAAATTTTATTAACTATTGCCTTTCATTCTCTCCGTCTCCCCGAACTACTCAAATCAACTCCAAACTTATGAAATTTGGCAGATTTGTTAGAAACAATATAATAAGCTATTTTAAAAAAGAAAATTTCAAAAATGACCAAAAATTTTGAAAAACGATGAATTTCCTCCCACCAAGCGCCGCATTTAACGTCGTGGCACGATGAAAAACAACTTTACTAGTTTTCTCGCCACTTGGATGATATAAATTGCGCACCAGGCTTGGAATCAAGCTTGTGACCATGGGCGGTGGGGGTGCTAAGTTGATGATCAATCCAATACTTAATTTCTTCATTTTGTACTTCTTGGATTTCATGTGAGGAATGTCATTTTTCCTTCTTATCCCCTCAAATTGTAAGACGTATGGTTGTTGACTTTCCTCGTCGCAATCCCTCATTGACTCGTGTAATTCAATTCCTATATTACCACACAATTCCAATGTTAAAAAATGCTTGGAATGTGACCTCAAACCTCTAAATTGCAATTCTTCCTGAATTTTGACATCCTCTTTTTCCCCCGGATTAGAGTCAATTTCAACCAAATTTTCATTTACACTGGTTGACTCTAATTCCATATTTTTCTTGGCCTCATTAAAACTCATGGAGTCGGTTGGCATATGTTCAATTCTTGATTCCTCAAAGTTTCTTCCTCGAAATCAGACTCTTCTTGACTTTCTTCTACACTCTCAAGTTGGTGGGCATAGTGAGCCTCAACCAATATTTTTATTTAAGCTTCCAAAGTGCGGATATGTTCATCATTGAGATCCAAGCTTTGTTTCAAGTCCTTGAGTGTAAGGTTGTTCTCCTCATCATTTTCAAGAATGGTCTCCAACATGAGCATCATCTTCTCATTGTGAGCATTTGAGAGTTCTTCTTGGTTTTGATAAAGTTCCAAGGAAGGATTTTCGGATTCCATATTTAAGAAAAATTCTTGGCTATCATTAACTTCCAAGGATTTTTGGAACTCTAAATCTTCAAGCATTTCTCCCATTTTTGAATGCAACCTTTCAAGTGCTAAGTCATTTTGGAGACTATTTTCCAAAAGCTACTCCAAGGATCTTTGTTTCCTCCTTCGAGTAGGCATTCTAGCATGAGCTTAAACTCCCCATTTTGACCATGCTCAATTCTTCCAATTCCATAGCCCCAGAGTTTTCATCACAAAAAGTAGAATACTCATAGCGGGGGCTTGGGAAAGGGAAGGACAAATAAGCACAATACTCCCAATGACCATTTTGGCAACCACACTTATCACAAATACACCACTCATGGGTTTGAGATTGTGCGCACAATCCACCCCCGAGAGAATTTAAACAATTTTGCCAAGAGTATGGTCCTCCCCAATAAGGAAAAGGGTCATCAAAGTATGAACAACTACCATCCGACCAATTTTCATTAAATGATGCCATTTTTCAAAACTAAGAAAATGAACAAGAAACAAACAAGTTAAATAGACCAAGGTAAGAAAAATAATTACATAATTATACACAAGTTTGGACCAAAGCACTTACGCTTATTTCTCAAACATCCTAAATTATGCCAAATTGTTCCCTGGCAATGGGGACAATTTTGATGACATCCAAATCTACTACTAAAAAGTAAATGGATACGGTCTCATGCAATATAATTTACCCAACTATGAGACGGCGTCGAATCCCACAGAGAACAATATGTAGGCGATTAGGAATGTAAGAAAATTATCACTTTTTATGTAATGCCAAACACTTAGAACTGAACTGAGAAAATACTTATACCTATATGCGGAATTGTAAACTAACCTAGAAAGCAAGTAAAATGATCCATGGCTACAAGGATGAATGCATCGGGGATTACACTCAAGTAATGATCCTATGTATTTTACGATTTTACAAATATAAGCAAGTTTATGTTAGTTACCAAGGGTAATAATTCTATATTTGCTACTTCCAAAGACAAACAAGACTTCCTAATTGAATTATCCCCAAAATAATTAAGAGATTAAGCACACCTGGATATGGCTATAAGTAGTTCAATCCTATCCCTAGATAGAATCTATAAAATGAGGGTTAACGCCTCAAGTTCTTGTTAATTAATCTTTCCCAACCGCAAATTATCTTTTCCAAAATTAATTCTAAGTTAATGGGAGAGTCATAAGGTTAGCTAATTCCTTTGGAAACATTAAAGAACAAGAATAATTAAAGAAACAACAACTCAGTTCATAAATAAATGAAAATCATTCAATACATAAGTACAACAAGGTATTTAATCCACACTTTAACTATGTATATTTCCATAAAAAATATTCAAGTGTTGGAAATAAATACTACACACTTAAATGTTCAATACAAAGCTAGGAAATAAAGAAATAAACATAAATAGGTAAGAAATCCTTAACCACAAGCTGGAAATCTTCAAAATCCAAGTGTGTGTGAAAAACCGTAGCTTCCAACTCGTTGTCTCTAGTTCTAAGAACTAAAAATGTTCCCAAAAGATCCTTTACAAATGAGCTAAGTCACGTATTAAATGGTTTGGTGCCAAAAAAATATGAAATTCCAGAATTGCCCAGCTCTGATGCTCGATTTTTGCATTTGCGAACTAATCGCAGCCTACCTACTCCGCACCACTAAAAAATAGCGAGAGAGGGTCGCAATAGCTTTTACCCGATTTTGGGTTGGGATCGATTTCCACAGAGAGCTAGAATTGGAGTCAAGTATCTATTTAGGTATGGGGATAATGCATAAAATCCACCCATCCTACGACCCATTTACCAACTACACACCTTTTCTTTTCGGGGGTCCTATTACCCTCCCTGAACTTATTTTTATCATAATTGATTTAACATTATGTGCTCAATTAAACCCGACATGTCAAATCAATTATGGTAAAAATAATGTTAAATCAATTGATTTAACAACATATAATGTTAAATCAATTATGGTAAACATAACTTCATGGGGGGGGGGGGGG
>MU664846.1:25989-40150 GCA_026770625.1 Nicotiana glauca
GAGACTTAGGCTCTCTTTCTCAAGAAGAGCCCAAGTCAACTTAGCACAAACTAGTGTTTGCAACCACTAATTCATAAATTAAACCATAAAATTGACCCAAATAACAAACAATCATAGTCAATCTAACCTTAAATCACAATAACCATCAATTACCCACACTAGGGTTGAGACACAACCCTAGGTAATGGGTCTAGGTACTTATGCTTGAAGAGAAAATCAGAGAAATAGATGAAGAGAAAGACATATTAATTAAATACTAAAGTAAATACAAAGATTCAATGATTAAAACTAAGTAAAAGTGCCCAAAATGGCTAAGAAATATCGTCTCACGAGCATAGATACAATCTTGTAATATCTGATGCCCCAAAATGAAAAAAAAATCTATTTATACTAAGCCGAAAAAATTGGACAAAATTGCCCCTGGGGGTCGGTGCGGACCGCACAAAATGGTGTGCGGCCGCACTATGCTCTTGAACTTAAAATTTTGACCCTCTGAACTCAGGCTCCGTGGACCATACAGAATAGACTGCGGCCACCGAGGCTGTCAATGTGGTTCACACAGAATGGACTACGGACCGCACATGCTTCATCTTTTGAATTTGGCATCTCTTTGAACTTTGGTTCTGTGGATCGCAAAGAATGCTAGTGCGTCCGCGGTGTCTCAGTGTGGACCGCATAGAATGGTCGTGCGGCCGCAGTGCCTCAGTGCGGACCGCACAAAACCTTCTACGGTCGTACTGCCTTGATGCCTGAAAATTCATCTCTCTGAATCTTCCTAGTGTAGACCGCACAAAGTGTAGTGTGGCCGCACTAGGCCGGTTTCTCCTGAGTTTTTTCTTGTCTTTGGTACTTGTGCAGGTTTCACTCCTTTTGAGCCGATCTTTGACATCTTTTCACTTCTTCGATCAAACCTGCAATCAAGCACAACTTATGAGTCTTGTGGGAATATTTTGTACGAATTTATAATCAAAGCATAAGCACAAAGGGGTATAAAATGCGTCAAAATTCCTAGTTATCAACTCCCCCAAACTTAAGCTTTTGCTTGTCCTCAAGAAAACAAAATAAGACCCACCGTTAAGGGGAAATCCAAGAAATTTTTAGCTTTCCTAAAGCAACCTCAACTAGAATCAATTAGGACTAACAATTAACCTCGACACACATGAGTCATTAACAACATTTAACCTTTGAAAAACCATGGATCAAGTGCGACACAAGAGCATCAAGAGTTGCCTCAACACATCAAAGAACTCTTTCAATTACTTTGATCATTATGGAACCCAAACCCACACATCCTCAATTCTCCCTAAGCAAACCTCACCTTTAGAATATTGGCACACAAAACGAGGTTATTGGAAATTCACTCATCTCAGTCAAGGAAAGGTCACAAGTCCGGCTCTAAGTACCATATGCTTGCCCATTATGTAAGTATCTACTAATTTATGCTTCATTCGACTCAAGATCATATAGGGCTTTTGTGGAGTCATTGTGAAGGCTTTTGGTCTAGGGTAGGTCATGGTTTTGTTCAAGTGGGTTCCATCTTCCCTTAAGAACTTCTTTTGATTCATTTGGTACAATTCACTTGAATCTTTGAGTCATTTCACTTCTTTCTAAGGGGTTAGAGAGACACCATGTCACTCATTCTGGTGCTTTTCACACCTTTTCTCCTTTTTCAACTTTCCATGCCTTTCATTCATTACTTTTCTTAAATCCTTTTTTATTCTTTTTCACATTGAACATTCTTTTTATCTTTTTGCTTTTCTTTCTTTTTCATTGCCTTTCCTTTTCTTCATTTTTGTGCCTTTTTACCACTTTATTGCAATCCTCATCTCTCCTCCCAAACTTATACTTTTGCCATGTGCTAAAGGAAACATTTCGGTGCCAAAAGATGGTATCTTTTAGAACGGGTATAGGCTTGTATCATGGTTCTTGAAAGAAAAAGGTCTAAGGCTCAAAAGGGTTAACTAGGGATCTTATCATTGGTAGGATATGGAATTGTTCAAACTATCATTTGGATCAAGGTGAGCCTATAATCATGTCTTAAGTCAAAATTCACCTAGGATTTCGCCTCAACAAACATTCAGGGTAAGTTCTAGACTAATGGCTAGGACTTGGACTTGCAATTCAATTACTCATCACACAAGCTAAGGGATTACTAAAGACATAGAGTCAGGGGCCCACAATGACCTTAGATATGATTTGAGCACACAATGGTCCCGAAAAACCACTTGATGAATATCGGTCAACACAAGAGTCTCATGGTCACAACTTTCACCATCCTAAACACAACAATTTGTTTTTGACCATAAGATCAAAGGAAAATATTCTAGGCCCAAGTGAAGCTTTGCTTGAGGTACCCTTAACTACAAACTACTAAACACAAAAAAAGAAAAACGGACTCAAACCCTTAAGAAGGTTGTCACGACATCCATCATTGGGAAGAGCCACCCGGTTCACCCCACACTCTACCTTTGGAAAGAATCGTGGCATTCAGAAAACCAAAGGCTTATTGGAAACTCCGAAAACAAAAAGCTACAAATCACAAATAAGAAGCTGAAAATGAAAAGTTTTGCGAAAAATAGAACAAATATATACAAGAGGGGAGTTGAATATACAATATAAGGGATAAATATATACAATAAAATGTAACTTTATATACAGATGAAAAGTGAAATAAAACCCCAATGCCAACTAGTCTAAATAAGCACCAAAAAATATAGATAAAGGATAGACAAGACTCCCTAAGCCGTGCCTGTCTGCATAGGATCATGGGTGATCCCCGAGTCCTTTGTGTGCTTGGCAACCTCAAACTGGTTCCCGTTGCTCTACTTTGCTACTACTGGGACCTGGGCCTGGACTTGGACATGCTCTAGAACTGGTACATCCTATGGGTGACTGGAGGAAGCCTCCGATGGGTTCGCCAACTGGATGATGACATCATATGCTCTGGGAATCTTCCTCCTCATCAGAGGCCTCTGGTCTACTCTGGCTGTGGATGAGATGGTGGGACTGGATAATCAAGCAACAGGTCCAAAGGCAGCTGGTCTGCCTTCAATCTATCAACATCCGCCCGCAGCTTTTGGACCTGTGTCTTCCACAGCTTTTTATGCTCCTTAGCAGGCTTCTTGAGAGCATTGCTGTGTGAATCGACTACTTTGGCCAATGCTTCTTGAGTGGTCAGGATTTTCTTCTGGTTCTCAAGTATGTCCTTAAAATAATTCTCTATCGATTGTGGGACATGTGCTGGCTGAGGTACCAACTGAGCCGCTATAGTAGTAATCAATATGGACAACTTGGATGAGGCAGTCTACATCTAGTTGTTTATAGTCAGCAGGGTCTGGCTCAGCCAGTGGGCAGTCATGGGATGGGCCTGGGTAGAAGGGATCTCCGTGCCTGCTGATGCGGAAGGGCTAGGAGGAATGGCTGAAGATGTGGAAGGTCCGGGAGGCATGCCAGCAAAAAATAGAGGTAGGTTCACCAGGGACCTCTACCACAACGGGCTTTTTAGACTGGCCAGTTGGGGCAAAAATAGGGGCTTTGTAATTCTTGTCCTTGGGGTTGTCATTCCCCTTCAAGCTATATCTGGAGAACGGGGCTGTCGGCTTGACCTTGACATCATAGGGCTTTTTTTCCACCTCCAAGTCGCGAAAGTACATAGTGAGGGTACAAAGAAAAGGGTAGTTCCAGTCATACTCTACTCCCACTAACGAGATAATTCAGGACATCACATTCCCCATATTTATGGGGTATCCCACGATAATCGAAGCAGCCAATATAGCCCGGTGGAGAGTAAGGTCTGTTCATGTGTAGTATGATCCAACCGGCTGCAAATAAATGTCTCCCAACCTCTCACCTCAAAGTTAAGTTCCTCCGCAATATTTTGACCCCAGCAGTCAACCACTCAGGAACGGTACCTAGGATTGCCAGGTACTGAGTCAACCATGGACGGACCTCCTCGTGCATCTCCAACTTCGTCATGTACAAAGTTTCATCCTCTTCATTGAAGCCCAAGTATTCATTGAGGTATTTACTTTCAAAGAACATTGTCTTATTATGAACCTTGGTCACTTTGGAGCCCTTTTGGATGTGGGCTACATTGCAATAGAACTCTTTGACCATGTGTTCATTGGCATCTGCACACTTCTCCATAAAATGTTCCCAACCCACTTTAGTCCTAAATTGTCTTTGCATATCATGGTTGTGGGGTAGTAGACTTTGTCAATGAAGCTATAGGGGAGGTGGAGTATTCCCCACTATCAGCTGCTGAGGCCTCAGACGACTCAAAAATGTCATTAGTTGGTGCTTGGGCAGTGGGTGATGGGGGAGGGGTGTCTCTTAGTCTAGGTCTCTCCGGCTAGTCTTCCATGTATTTTGGCATGGATTCTAAAGAAATGTCCCTTGATGTTTGATACTCACTACCCGAGGAATAGGAACCCACTATGTCTGTAGCTTTGATTAGTTTCCTAGTCCTTTAATGTTTTCCCGAACTTAGGGAGTGAGTTTTATCATCTTCTTCTTTCCTCCCTGGGAGAATTCTCCTCTGCCCGATTGTTTACCACATTGTCTGCAATCACAGTTCAAACAGCTTGTTAGTATCAGTATAATCAATTAAAATAGTGTTGTCGAAACAGGGAAAAAAGGTTGCAGAAATGCCCAATACGGACTGCACAAAACCAACTACAGCCGCACTGAGGCCGCCGCAGACCACACAGAAATGACCGCGATCCGCACAGGTGTGGGGTTCAAAAAATGTGGCTTCTGAATCTCAGCACTACGAACCGCACAAAAGCAATTGCGGCCGCACTGGGGCCAGTGCAGACCGCACAGAACGTACCGTGGACGCACTGCCCAGAGCTCAGATTTTCAACATTCGTTAGTGCGTTCCGCATAAAATGGACCGCGAACCGCACAGAATTGACCGCAGTCCACACTGGGTGCCCAGATTTGGCACTAAACTAGGGTTCATGATATTTCTTTTAAAGTCCAATTTTCACCTAATTAGAGGCCTTACATGCTTACCTAGTCCATTACACTAACTAAGTTGCTAAGAGCCAAAGATCTAACTGCCCTAACCTAACCAATTAAGAAATTACGAGAGAAGGAAGAAATAAATAATAAAAAATAATAATAAAAAAATGAAAATTAAATGCAAATGACAGAATTAAACAAGTAGAGAGGAAGATTAATGTACCAGATTGTGAGATGAAATGAATCAAATGAGTGCCAACAAGTAATTACGTGGAAGTGAGAAGATGAACAATAATCAATTACTCTGAGTTTCAAATTTTTGAAGAAGGGTAATAGGAGAGCCTCGAGGGATATTTATAAAAAATCCCATGGGGCCCAGTCTCACCTACCGGTGCAGACCTCACAAAATGGACCGCGGTCCGCACTGGGCTATTATGTTCAAGTCCAACTCAGTAACCCACCGGGGTCCGTAGAAAATGGACCGCGGACCGCAACAAATCAACTGTGGTCGCGGTTGAAAACTTCAGAGAGCATTTTAACACCCTTCACTAGTGTGGACCACACAAAATGGTAGTGCGGCCACACTGGAATTTTCAGAGACCTTTGTAATTTTTCAATGATGTCCTGCACTGCATTAACTCAATCATGTAACATCTCACAACCAGTTAACCTAAAAATCAATCCTATACTACAAAGAAAATCAAAGAAAACAAAAATAAAAACACATGGTTTGCCTCTCAAGAAGCGCCTGATTTAATGTCATGGCATTACGCGAGTTACCATCATATCATTTGAAATTGATAAGTGCCCCCACGCGGCCGTCATCAATTTTAACAAGATAATGCATGACATGGTGCCCATTCACTCTAAAGACTTCACCATTTTTGTTTCTCAAATGAAGAGCACCAAAGGGGGTCACCAACACAACTTTAAATGGTCCACTCGATTTTGATTTAAGCTTTCCTGGAAACAAACGTAACCGGGAATTGAATAAGATAACCAATCACCAACTTTGAACTCCTTTCCACGAGCATATTTATTATGAAGGCACTTCATCTTGTCCTTATATAAGGATGAACTAGAGTAGGCATGGAACCAGAATTCATCAAATTCATTGAGTCGTTTAACACGAAGATTGGTCATAACATCCCACTCAAGATTAAGCTTCCTCAAAGCCCACATGGACTTGTGCTCTAACTAAACCGGAATATGGCAAGCTTTCCCAAACACCAACCGGTACGGATACATACCAATAGGAGTCTTGAAACCGTCTGATAAGCCCATAAGGCGTCATCCAGCTTCTTCGACCAATCGGTTCTGTTTGGATTGACCATCTTTGACAATATGCTTTTGATTTCCCTGTTGGAGACTTCCACTTGACCACTTGCTTGAGGGTGATAGGGGATAGAAACTTTGTGATTGACACCATACCTTGAAACCAAAGTGTATAAGGTTCTATTGCAAAAATGGGACACCCCATCACTTGTGATTGCCCTCGGAGTACCAAACCATGTAAAAATGATCTTCTTGAGAAATGCAACCACACTTTGGGCCTCATTGTTGGGCAAAGCCACGGCTTCAACGCACATTGAAACATAATCCACCGCCATGAGAATGTAAGTGTTCCCACTAGAGCTAACAAATGGGCCCATGAAATCAATGCCCTGTACTTAAAAAATATCAACCTTAAGGATAGTATTGAGAGGCATCTCGTCTTTCTTCGAAATTCCCCCCGCTCTTTGGCACTCATCACATATCTTCACAAAATCACCTGCATATTTGAACAATGTTGGCCAATAAAACCCACAATTAAGAACTTTAAAAGCCGCCCTCACCCTACCATAATGGCCATCACATGAGAGGAATGACAAGCCTCCAAAATAATCAATTGTTCTTCCTCCGTGACACACCTTCGAATCACACCACCCGTGCAAATCTTGAACAAGTATGACTCATCCCAATAGAAGTCCAAACTTTCCCGCTTGAGCTTTTTCCTTTGGTTAGTAGAGAGCTCATATGGGACTATTCCGGTCACAAGGTAATTAGAAACATCGGCAAACCATGGCATATCATTCATTGACACCACAAGGAGTTGTTCATCGGGAAATGAGTCATTGATCTCTAGGCTATCACAAGGCCTCCCTTCCTCCTCCAAATGGGACAAGTGGTCTGCCACTTGATTCTCACTACCTTTCCTGTCCACAATTTCTAGATCAAACTCCTGAAGTAGTAACACCCATCTCATCAATATTGCCTTGGAGTCTTTCTTTTTCATCAAGTACCTAAGGGCGGCATGATTGGTGTGCACTATGACCTTGGCCCCCATAAGGTACGGTCGAAACTTTTCCATTGCAAACACTATGGCCAACAACTCTTTCTCGGTAATCGTGTAGTTCAATTGAGTGTCATTCATTGTCTTGCTCGCATAGTACATCGGATGAAATATTTTGTTCACACATGACCCAATACTGCTCCTTCCGCAACATCGCTAGCATCACACATGAGCTCAAAAGGCAAGCTCCAATTAGGTGCGGTAATAATAGTATGGTTGGTCAACTTATGCTTGAGAAGTTAAAAGGCCTCCATGCATTTCTCATCAAACACAACCTTATCATCTTTCTCTACCAACTTGCAATGAGGATTCACTACCTTCGAAAAATCCTTGATAAACTGCCGGTAGAACCCTGCATGCCCAAGAAAATCCTCACCTCTTTGATAGAAGTGGGGGAGGGAGCCTTGAGATCACCTCAATCTTGGATTTGTCAACTTCAATCCAATGCTTAGAAATTTTGGAACCCAACACTATACCCTCTTCAACCATGAAATGGATTTTTTCCCAATTGAGTATAAGGTGTGTGTCTTCACACCCGGCCAACACTCTATCCAAATTACCCAAACACTCTTCAAAGGAATCACCAACCACACTAAAATCATCCATGAAAACCTCCAAGATATCTTCCACCATGTCAGTTAAAATAGCCATCATGCATCGTAAGAAGGTCGCCGGAGCATTGCACAACCCTAACTACATCCGAGAGAAAGCAAATGTGCCATATGAAAAAGTGAATGTGGCCTTCTCTTGATCCTCCGGAGTGATGAAGATTTGATTATAATACAAATATCCATCCAAAAATCAAGAAAAGGCATGCCTCACGAGATGATCTAGCATTTAGTCAAGGAATGGCAATGGGAAGTGACCCTTTCGGGTCACCTTGTTCAGCTTCCGGTAGTCCATATATACCCTCCATCCGTTAACGGTCTGAGTGGGAATAAGTTCATTGTTGTTATCTATCACCACAGTCATCCCACCCTTCTTCGGTACACATTGCACCGGAGAAGACCATGAGCTATCGGAGATAGGGGACACAACCCCGGCATCCAACCATTTTATCACTTCTTTCTTCACCACCTCTTACATTGCCTCGTTTAATCTTCTTTGATGCTCCAGGGAGGGTCTTGCATCATCCTCCAAAATGATTTTGTGCATGCAGAATGGTGGGCTTATTCATCGAATGTCAGCCAATGTCCACCGAATTGCTTTCTTCCTCCTTTTGAGAACCACCAAAGTGGCGTCTACCTATAAGTTAGTAAGGCATGAGGAAAGAATAACGGATAAAGTAGAACAAGGGCCCAAGAAATCATACGTGATGTGTGGAGGCTATGGCTTCATCTTCAACACCAGTGGTTACTCTATTGATGGCTTAGTCGGAGGCGTCTTTCTATTTTCGAGGTCCAAGGATAGCCTTCTCGGCTCATAAAAATAGGACCCTATTCCATGCAAGGCATTTAAGCACTCCACTCGGCTAGCATCATCATTGACATCAAGATTTAGAAGCACGGCCTCAAGGGGATCCTCCACGTTAATCATAGAACTTGTGTCATCCACGATCATAGCTGTGACAATGTCCACAAATGAGCAAACCTTGGTGCTATTGGGTTGCTTCATCGACTTGAAAACATGGAAGACGACCTTCTCATCCCCCACTCGGAAAGTTAGCTCACCTGCTTCAACATTAGCCAATTCCTTCCTCGTTGCAAGGAAAGGTCTCCATAGAATAATTGGGACTTCAAAGTCCACCTCACAATCCAAAATGCTAAAATCAGCCGGCAATATAAACTTATCCACCGGAACAAGCACATCATCAATTATGCCCAATGGTCGCTTCATTGATTGATCCGCCATTTGAAGTCTCATTGAGATCAGCCTAGGTTGCCCAATTCCCAATGTCTTGATGACTGTATAAGGCATCAAATTTATGCTAGCCCCCAAATCACAAAGGGCCTTGGAAAAATCCGCACTTCTAATAGTGCAAGGGATACTAAAAGCCCCGGGGTCTTCAAGTTTTAGGGCCATAGAATGTATGATAGCACTGACTTGATGAGTCAATTTTATTGTTTCACAATCCATCGACCGCTTCTTCGTCACCAAATCCTTCATAAACTTGGCATATCCCAGTATTTGTTCAAGTGCCTCCACCAAAGGCACATTGTTTGTAAGGATTTTCATTATGTCAATGAACTTTTTTAATTGGTTGTCACTATTTTGCTTTGCTAACCGTTGAGGATAAGGTGGAGGTGGCCTAAGAAAAGGTGCCTTGGTTTTGGGCAACACTGGCTCAAGCATGTCAATCACATGTTCCCTGGACGGTTTCACGACATCTTGAGTTTCCACCTCGGCCTCATTAATGGCAATCCTCACATCATTCTGAATCACATCTTGAACTATCAAAGATTCATCATCTTCCCGCAACTCAACATCTTCATCCATAACTTGCTTATCTTTCGAGGCATGCACATCACCACCTCTCCCACTTCTTTTTGTAACCGCTATCACATGATTGTTTCCACCATTCGGGTTCACTGCCGTATCCCTTGGTAGAGCACCGTTAGGGAGAGTATTCAATGATTGAGAGATTTGACCTAATTGCACGTCAAAGTTCCGGATAAAGGTATTTTGGAAAGCCAATTTAGCATCAAAATCTTGGTTGTTCTTCATCATTTCAATTTTACCCATATCATTACCTGAAGAACTAGGACCTTGAGAAGTGGACTTCGCATTTGCGAAGTTTGACTCCCCTGGTTGACTTCGCATTTGAGAAGTCTTTTTTGCATTTGCAATGACTGCCTAGATCATCTTTCTTCACAATTCCCATGCTTTCCTCCCAATACACAAGATTGTTTTCATCGCAATTCCCGGGATATTTTCGCAATTGCGATAACTAAGGGCATTGCCCAGATTTTCTTCTTTTAACTTCTATTTGACTTGTTTCACTTAGTTTCTTCAACATAACTTCTAAATCACATTGAACCTGTAATATAGAAGTAAATACATTAAACACGTGATTTTATTACTCAAACATAGCAAAAATATAGGTTTAAAGGCAAGATAAGTTCGTAAAATACCAACTTATAAATCATCTCGCCTCACTAGAAATATTGCTAAGGAGAGGTACCTGGATCTGCACACGAAAATAAGTGTATGAAAGGACATGAGTACACCACAGCGGTACCTATTAAGTCCCGAGCCTACCATAGGTCGAGTAATGACGAGATGGGTCAGGGCCCTACTGGTATATATATATAATAAGATAATACAGTGTGAAATGTCATAGTAAAGATAAATACTAACAGTCAATGAAAATGAAATCACATAAAAACAACAACTGAGTACATAGAAATAGCAACAGGGGATCTCCCGGGATAACGTCCCCTAGTCCCAAACGTAAATGTACATGGGATCTCCTGGGATACCGTCCTGTGGTCCCAAATGTAAATGTGTTGCGGGGTCTCCCAGAATATCGTGCCATAGTCCCAAAGTAAATATCTAGTACAGGGGGATCTTCGGGGATACCGTCCCATAGTCCCAAACATAAACACACAGGGGGATCTCCCGGAATACCATTTCGTAGTTCCAAAGTAAATATACAACTCAATCAACATAAACAATAGTTTCAAAAAGGAATTCTATTGTTTAGATTAAGTTCATATAAATGAAGACAGGAAATTTTTCATTAAACATGTTGCACATAATTTAGGTAGGCAGGTAAGGAAGTTAAGACAGTTAACGCACGTAAGCATGCTTTCATAAGCTAAATAGGATAGTTACATATACTAATATTACTCAATTAAAGGAATAAAGATATTTGCTTAATGTTAACAAATAGCCAGTGTACGCACTCGTCACCTTACGTACACGGCATTCATATATCAAACAGTACCAAATCCTAAGGTGAGTTCCCCCAAACAAGGTTAGGCAAGCCACTTACCTCAAACCAAGCTCAAATCAATTCGAAATCATGCTCTTGCCACGAGTATCCAACACTGAGTTGCCCAATTATAATCAAATCAATTACGTACATAACGTAAATATAGCTACAAGAAACTAATTTAGCTAATGAAATCAATGTTAGGGCAAGAAAATAGAAAAATTCCCAAAAATTCTCCCTGAGCCCACGTCTCGGAATCGGGTAAAAGTTACAAATTATGAACACCATTCACTCACAAGTCTAACTATACAAAATTCACTCAAATCCGATACCAAAATCTCGATCAAAATCCTATAATTCGGCCTAAGAACTTTTCACAAATTTTCCCAATTTTTCACCCGAAATATGAAATTAAATGATAAAATTAACCTTACATTAATGGGATATAATCAAAAAGGAGTTAGGAATCATTACCCACAAACTTCCTCCGAAAATCTCTCCAAATTTTGCCTTCTACCGAATTCTCAATCAAATTTTTAGTTATGAACTCAAACCCTCATTTTTTGACTTTAAAATCTACCAAGTTATGCCTTTCATCGCGAACGCGATGACCACCTTGCGTTCGTGTAAAACAAAGAATCCACTGCTCATTTTTCCACTTTCGCGAATGCGAGTTCCTTCTCGCGAATGCCAGCTTCAGCTGACAGGACCTTCACGAACGTAAAGAGTAAATTCATGAGGTCTCATCTGCTCCATCTTCTCTAGATGAACCCGGTGTCATTTACGTATTCGTGATACATTGAAGTCCAAACCTTCATGAACGCATCCCTAGACTTGTAAATGCAAAGAGCATTTTCTTCTTGTGCCCAAACTTTTCTTTGCCAGGGCGGGCTTCACTTCACGAACACGAAGAACAAATCTTTGCAACGAAAACCAGCAAAATCTGCTATGCTTCTAAGCCATAAAATGACCAGTTGAGCATCTAAAACACACCCGAGACACTAGGTGTGATGACCCGACCCGTCGTCTCATGTGTTTCCATCCCGTTTTCCCCGTTTATTGCTTCTTCGTGATTTATTATATGTGTTGGATGAGTTTGAGTTGATTCGGATTGGATTTGGTAGGAAATGGGGCAATTAGTCTCTTTAAGGGAAGGTTGGTTTGGAAAAGTCAACCAGAAGTTGACTTATGAGTTATAGGGCTCAGATGTGATTTCTGACGATTCGGTTAGCTTCAGGGGATGATTTGAGGCTTAGGAGCACAATCGGAAGTAATTTTGGAGGTTCGGTGTAGAATTAGGCTTGAATTGGCGAAGTTAGCATTTGGGCGATATCCGGTTGATAAGTGAGATTTTGATCCGAGGGTCGGAACGGAAGTCCGAGAGTTGCAGTAGCTTTGTTAGGTGATTTGTGATGTGTGTACAAAATTATAGTTGAATCAGAGGTGGCTAGGTCTGGTTTTTTATCGAATGTGAGTTTCGAAAGAATTTGATAAACTTAGGCTTTGATTTGGTGAAATTTAATGATTTTGATGTGAGCGGTAATGTTTTGATGGTTCAAGCAAGTTTGAATAAGGTAATGGATCATATCTGTACTTTTGGTTGAGGTCCCGGGGGCCTCGGGGTGAATTCAGATTGCTAACGGAGAGTTTCAAGGAGTTAAGGAATTGCAAATTTTTCACAGCAGTTGCAGGCCAATTTTGGCCTTCGCCTTTGCGAGGCATAGGCTGCGTTCGCGTAGGTCTGAGGCCGTTGGTCTTTGCGTTCGTGGTTGGGACCCCGCGTTCTCGTAGAGGGAGTTTGGGGGCCCCTGGTCATTACTCTTTGCGTTCGCAACCAGGGGTACGCATTCGCGTAGTTGGGCCAGGTAGAGCATCGCGTTCGCGGGACGGGCTCCGCGTTCGCGTAGAGTAAAAGTGGCCCAGTTGATTTTTGGCCATTGCGTTCGCGAAGAAGGATTCATCAGCTGGGCAGAAGGATTTTAATGATATTTCATCCGCGAGCCAAGTTTATTTTTCACCATTGTTAAGCGACCTTGGGAGCTTTTGACGATATTTTAAGAGGGTTTTGATTGGGAATCAATTGGAGGTAAGTCCTATGGCCTAGAAACATCATCTAATTGTGATTTCAACACCTAAATTCATGGAATTTGATTAAAAAGGGAAGAACTAGGGCTTGGGTTTTTGAATGAGAAATTGTGATTTGAGGGAGCATTTGGACTCCGATTTTGGTAAATTTTATATGTATAGACTCGTCGCGAGATAAGGAAAATTTTGGTGTAAAAATTTCTGACTTTCGAGAAGTGGGCCCGGGGCTCGAATTTTGCAAATTTCGTGATTTTCGGTTTTTCGAGTCTTTTCGATTGGGTTATTTTCCCTTAGCCTATTGTAATGCATTCATTTTGGTTTTGGCCAGATTCGACGCGCGAGGAGGTCGATTTGAGAGGAAAGGGCATTGCGAGCTAGTCTTTGGCCGGCTAGAGGTGAGCAATAGATATAAATGCTGCTCTGAGGGTTTGAAACCCCGGACTTTCACATCGTAATGCTATATTGAGGCGTGATACGCATTCCACGATGAGTGTGGGGTTGTTTACTGTTGGGAATTGAGACTTGGTCCATCCCGAGTGTTAATTTCTATTATATTGGCAATTGAGATGCATACTTTATCACTGTGAATTGGGCTTATTGCCGTGTTTGGGGCCTTGTGCCGACCTGTAGAATCCTTAGGGTATCCTTATGTGTTTTTCCTCACTTATGTGCATAACATATACTTTCAGTCATACTTTGAACTGTTAAAAACAATATAATAACTGTGTTTATAAATGAAAAAGGATATGAGGGCTGATATCCCTATAGTATGTCATGCCCGATTGGCTGTGAACTTATTTGACTAAGATGGGTCGAGGACCCGATAGTGAGGATGTTTCCCTTTGATATGGATTGGGCTGCACACCGTATCGATGATATATATATATATATATATATATATATAT
>MU664846.1:40981-86209 GCA_026770625.1 Nicotiana glauca
ATGTATTGATATTGAGGATGAGAGCCTGTTTTATGCCACGATATTGCTGATGTTGCGCTTGGGCTGTAGGAACCCCTCCGGAGTCTGTATACACCCCTAGTAAGCACCGTCGACGTTAAATAAGTGGAGCGGGTTGCACGCCGCAGCGGGTACTAGAGTGTACCGTTATATGTGTTGCATCTTTTCATGCATTATTCCTTAACTGTATTACTTGTTGGTTACCGTTTCACTGATATTGATCTAAACTGCTAGATATAGATTACTTTGTGCATTTTATGGGTATTCTTACTTTTATACTCTAGTTATGTTTATTACTCACTGGGTCGGAGCACTCACTTTACTCCCTGCACCTTGTGTGCAGATCCAGGGCATTCACAGGCTGAGTGATCTTTGACCAGCTTTCCAGAGTTCTTATTCCGAGAGCATTTGAGGTAGCAGCAGGGTGTTCGCAGCCGTTGATTCTCCCTTCTATCCCTATCCTTTTTTTTTCGTATTATTATCAGTATTTTAGGCCTTGACTTAAATGGAATTTATCTTCATCTGTTTAATTAATGGGGTTATTGTTATAAATGGTCGGGCTGGCCTAGTAGTGTGCTGGGCGCCATCATGACCGGGTTGGGGTCGTAACAAGTTGGTATTAGAGCCTAGGTTACTTGGTCTCGCAAGTCATGAGCCGGTTTAGTAGAGTCTCGCGGATCGGTACGGAGACGTCTGTACTTATCCTCGGGAGGCTGCAGAACCTTTAGAAAACTTCGTATTCTTGGAATTCTTATCGTGCGACTTTGTTGATCCGAGAACTAAATTCTGTTATCCTATTCTCTCGCAGATGGCGAGAACCCGTGCTATCGGACGTGGCAGACGACCACCTGTACCACCTACTGAGCCCACCAGAGGCGTGGACGCGGTCGTGCTAGAGGTTGTGGTTGAGGCAGAGCCGAGGGGGAAGCACCTGTTGACCCACCAGTTGCCCCGGCTCTGGATCAGGCTCCAGTTGTAGAGGCTCCAACAGCACCAGTTCAGGCACCAGCTGTGCCTATTGTGATTTCAGGTCTTCAGGAGGCCCTAGCTCAGATTCTATCAGTTTGCACTGGCCTGGCTCAGGTAGTCTCAGCCACTACTGCAGCAGCTACTTTGCAGGCCGGGGGAAGTAATCAGACCCCCGCTGCTCATACGCCTGAGCAGGTAGTGCAGGGTTTGCATACACCAAAGGCACCACCAGTTCAGCAGGTTTCACCAGTTCAGCCGGTTGCACTGGTTCAGGATCATGTGATTCCAGCTATGCCAGACGATGAGCAGCATCGTCTTGAGAGGTTCAGTAGGCTCTCACCTCCTACTTTCAGTGGTGTTCCAGGCGAGGATGCCCAGGGTTTTCTCGACAAGTGTTGACGTATGCTTCGGATAGCAGGGATCTTGGAGTCGAGCGGGGTATCATTTACTACTTTTCAGTTTTCAGGAGCAGCCTTCACTTAGTGGGAGGCATATGAGCGGCGTAGGCCGGTGGGTGCAGCGCCTTTGTCATGGTAGGAGTTCTCCACTCTCTTCCTGGAGAAGTGGGTATCGCACTCTCAAAGGGAGGAGCTGTGGAGACAATTTGAGTGGCTTCGTCATGGAGATATGATTGTGTCACAGTATGAGGTGAGATTTTCGGAGTTGGCTCGTTATGCTCCATGGATGGTCCCGACTGATCGGGAGAGGATTAGGAGGTTTGTGCGGGCTTATTTATCCCGTCCGAATTTTGATGACCCGAGAGAGGATTCTGAGTCATACCTTTGAGGATGCAGTGGATATTGCTCGTGATATTGAGACGGCTTGACATCAAGAGAGAGAGGAGAGGGAGGCCAAGAGGCCTCGTAGATCGGGTAGCTTCAGTGGTGCTCCGTCTCGGGGCCAGTTTCAGCAGAGCAGAGGTCGTTCTTTCAGGCCTCATCAGTCGGCTCGTCCTGAGTATCGTGGGGCGTCTTCAGGCCGTGGTCAGTAGGGGTTCCAGTAGGGCCAGTCTTCACTTGGTGCCCTCCCAGCTCAGAGATCATCACATGCCCCTTCAGCTCAGGGTTCTTATGCGCAGAGCGCATCGCCTGGTCATTCTGGTGCGAGGGGTTCCCTTCAATCCCTTCTCCAGCATCTGGTATTTGCTTTGAGTGTGGCGTGTTTGGCCATATTAGGAGGCAGTGTCCTCAACATCGTGGTAGTCAGTCTCAGCGGAGGGATCAACCCTTGTCTTCTGCTCTGGTTTCTTCAGCACTAGCCCAGTCAGAGAAGGGTGGAGGCCAAGCAGCCAGGGGTCACCCTATGGGCAGAGGCCGATTAGGCGACGGCGGCCAGGCTAGATTTTATGTTATCCCAGGCATGACAGATGCCCTTGCATCACATGCTGTTATCTCAGGTATTATTTTAGTCTGCCACAGAGATGCCTCTGTCTTATTTGATCCCGGTTCTACCTATTCTTATGTGTCATCGTATTTTGCTCATTATTTGGGTACGACCCGCGGGTGTCTTGCTTTACCTGTGCACGTATCTACCCCAGTGGGTGATACTATTGTCGTGGACCATGTGTATCGGTCCTGTCTTGTCACTATTGGGGGTCTGGAGACCCGAGTTGATTTATTGCTTTTGAACATGGTAGACTTTGATGTTATTCTGGGCATGGATTGGTTATCTCCGTTTCATGCTATTCTAGACTGTCATGGAAAGACAGTCACTTTCGCTATACTGGGTGTTCCGAGGATCGAGTGGCGTGGTATGACTGATTATGTCCCTAATAGAGTTATATCTTTCTTGAAAGCCCAACGTATGGTTGGGAAGGGTTGTCTATCATATTTGGCCTTCGTGCGTGATCTTGGAGCTGAGGCTCCCAGTATAGATTTTGTTCCCGTTGGGAGGGATTTCCCTGATGTATTTCCTGCAGACCTGCCGGGTATTTCCCCGGACAGGGACATTGATTTTGGTATTGACCTGGTGCCGGGCACCAAGCCCATTTCCATTCCGCCGTATCGTATGGAACCAGCAGAGTTAAAATAATTGAAAGATCAGCTTTAGGAACTCCTAGAAAAGGGGTTTATTCGGCCTAGTGTGTCACCGTGGGCTGCACCTGTCGTATTTGTGAAGAAGAAATATGGCACAATGAGAATGTCCATTGACTACAGGTAGTTGAACAAAGTAACAGTGAAGAACAAGTATCCACTTCCTCGCATCGATGATTTATTCTACCAGCTTCAGGGAGCGAGGGTGTTTTCTAAGATTGATCTCCGTTCGGGCTATCACCAGTTGAAGATCAAGGATTCAGACATTCTTAAGACGGCCTTCAGGACTAGATATGGTCATTATAAGTTTCTAGTTATGTCTTTCAGGCTGACCAATGCCCCGGCAGCGTTCATGCATCTGATGAACAGTGTATTTCGCCCGTATCTGGATTCGTTTGTTATTGTATTCATTGATGATATTTTGGTATACTCGCATAGTCAGGAGGAGCATGCGGAGCATTTACGAGTTGTATTACAGAGATTGAAGGAGGAGCAATTGTATGCCAAGTTCTCCAAGTGTGAGTTTTGGCTTAGTTCTGTGGCCTTCTTGGGACACGTGGTGTCTAGTAATGGTATTCAGGTCGATCCAAAGAAGATTGAGGCGGTTCAGAGTTGGCCTAGACCGTCCTCGGCCACAGAGATTCGTAGCTTCCTCGGTTTGGCGGGTTGTTATCGCCGGTTTGTCCAGGGTTTCTCATCTATTGCCTCATTCTTGACCAAGATGACACAGAAGGGTGCTCCATTTGTATGGTTGGACAAGTGCGAGGAGAGCTTTCAGAAGCTCAAGACAGCTTTGACCACAGCTCCAGTATGGGTCTTGCCATCAGCTTCAGGTTCTTACACCATTTATTGTGATGCTTCAAGAGTCGGGATTGGCTGTGTATTGATGCAGGAGGGTAGAGTGATTGCTTACGCTTCTCGTTAGTTGAAGCCCCATGAGAAGAACTACCCTGTTCATGACTTAGAATTGACTTTTATAGTTCATACCTTGAAGATTTGGAGGCACTATCTATATGGAGTATCTTGCGAGGTATTCACCAATCATCGCAGTCTTCAGCATTTGTTCAAACAAAAGGATCTTAATTTGAGGCAGCGGAGGTGGCTTGAGTTGCTTAAGGACTATGATATTATCATTTTGTATCATCCGGGAAAGGACAATGTAGTGGCCGATGCTTTGAGCCGAAAGGCAGTTAGTATGGGGAGTTTGGCGTATATCCCAGTTAGGGAGAGGCCCTTTGCAGTTGAAGTTCAGGCTTTAGCCAATCGGTTGGTGAGACTAGACATTTCAGAGCCCAGTCGGGTATTGGCTTGCGTGGTTTCTCGGTCTTCCTTGTATGATCGCATCAGAGAGCGCCAGTATGATGATCCGCATTTGCTTGTCCTCAGGGACATATTTTAGCACGGAGATGCTAGAGATGTGACTATAGGTGATGATGGCGCGTTGAGGATGCAGGATCGGATTTGTGTGCCCAATGTGGATGGGCTTAGAGATTTGATTCTTGAGGAGGCCCATAGTTCGCGGTATTCCATCCATCCGGGTGCCGCGAAGATGTATCAGGACTTGAGACAGCACTACTGGTGGAGGAGAATGAAGAAGGACATTGTGGGATTTGTGGCACGGTGTCTCAATTATCAGTAGGTAAAATATGAGCATTAGAGACCGGGCGGTTTGCTTCAACATATAGTTATTCCTGAGTGAAAATGGGAGAGAGTTACTATTGATTTCATGAGTGGTCTTCCTCGGACTTTGAAGAAGTTCGACTCGATTTGGGTGGTTGTGGATCGGCTGACCAAGTCCGCGCATTTCATTCCAGTGTGTACTACATATTCTTCGGAGCGGCTGGCAGGGATCTTTATTCGTGAGATTGTCCGATTGCATGGGGTTCCAGTTACTATTATCTCGGATAGAGGCACTCAGTTTACTTCCCAGTTCTGGAGGACTTTTCAGCGAGAGTTGGGTACGCAGGTAGAGCTGAGCACAACGTGTCATCCTCAGACGGATGGACAGTCCAAACGTACCATTCAGATATTAGGGGACATGTTGCGTGCATCTGTGATTGATTTCGGAGGTTCTTGGGATGAGTTTCTACCTCTTGCAGAGTTTGCCTACAACAACAGCAATCAGTCTAGCATTCAGATGGCGCCTTATGAGGCCTTGTATGGGAGATGGTGTAGATCTCCGATCGGTTGGTATGAGCCCGTTGAGGCTAGGTTGATGGGGACAGATTTGGTCCAGAATGCCTTAGAGAGAGTGAATGTGATTCAGGAGAGACCTCACACAACTCAATCGCGTCAGAAGAGTTATGCGGACTGGAAGGTTCGAGATGTATCTTACCCGGTATTCCATGTTTCCATGCTCCGGAAGTATGTTTGGGACTCGTCTCATGTATTGGACTTCAGCACAGTTCAGTTGGATGAGGATTTGACATATGATGTAGAGCCAGTGGCTATTTTGGGTCGTCAAGTGCGGAAATTGAGATCGAAGGATATAGCTTCGGTGAAGGTACAGCGGAGAGGTCGGCCCATGGAGGAGGCTACTTGGCAGACCGAGCAGGAGATGCGGAGCAGATACCCTCACCTATTTGAGACTTCAGGTATGTTTCTTGACCCGCTCGTGGACGAGCGTTTATTTTAGTTGGGGAGGATGTGACGACCCGACCCATCGTATCATGTGTTTCCATCCTGTTTTCCCTGTTTATTGCTTCTTCATGATTTGTTATGTGTATTGGATGAGTTTGAGTTGATTCGGATTGGATTTGGTAGGAAATGGGGCAATTAGTCTCTTTAAGGGAAGGCTGGTTTGGAAAAGTCAACCGGAAGTTGACTTATGAGTTAGAGGGCTCGGATGTGATTTTCGACGATTCGGTTAGCTTCGGGGGATGATTTGAGGCTTAGGAGCACAATCGGAAGTAATTTTGGAGGTTCGGTGTAGAATTAGGCTTGAATTGGCGAAGCTAGCATTTTGGCAATATCCGGTTAATAGGTGAGATTTTGATCCGAGGGTCGGAACGGAATTCTGAGAGTTGCAGTATCCTCGTTAGGTGATTTGTGATGTGTGTACAAAATTTCAGTTGAATCGGAGGTGGTTAGTTTGGGTTTTTAATCGAATGTGAGTTTCGGAAGAATTTGATAAATGTAGGCTTTGATTTGGTGAAATTTAATGATTTTGATGTTAGCGGTAATGTTTTGATGGTTCAAGCAAGTTTGAATAAGGTCATAGATCATATCTGTACTTTAGGTTGAGGTCCCGGGTGCCTCGGGGTGAATTCGGTTAACTAATGGAGAGTTTCGAGGAGTTGAGGAGTTGCAGATTTTTCATAGCAGTTGCAGGCCAATTTTGGCCTTCACGTTCGCGAGGCATAGGCCGCGTTCGCGTAGGTCTAAGGACGTTGGTCTTTGCGTTCGCGGTTGGGACCCCGCGTTCGTTTAGCGGGAGTTTGGGGGCCCCTGGTCATTGCTCTTCGCGTTCGCGACCATGGGTACGCGTTCGCGTAGTTGGGCCAGGCAAAGCATCGCGTTCGCGGGACGGGCTCCGCGTTAGCGTAGAGTAAAAGTGGCCCAGTGGATTTTTGTCAATCGCGAACGCGAGAGGGCCATCGCGTTTGCGAAGAAGGATTCGTCAGCTGGGCAGAAGGGTTTTAATAATATTTCATCCGCGAGCCAAGTTTATTTTCCACCATTGTTAAGCGACTTGGGAGCTTTTGACGATATTTTAAGAGGGTTTTGACTGGGAATCAGTTGGAGGTAACTCCTATGGCCTAGAAACATCATCTAATTGTGATTTCAACACCTAAATTCATGGAATTTGATTAAAAGGGGAAGAACTAGGGCTTGAGTTTTTGAATGAGAAATTGGGATTTGAAGGAGCATTTGGACTTCGATTTTGGTAAATTTTATATGTATAGACTCGTGGCGAGATAAGGAACATTTTTGTGTAAAAATTTCTAACTTTCGAGAAGTGGACCGGGGGCTCGGGTTTTGCAAATTTCGTGATTTTCGGTATTTTTCGAGTCTTTTCAATTTGGTTATTTTCCCTTAGGCTATTGTAATGTATTGGTTGTGGTTTTGGATAGATTCGACGCGCAAGGAGGTATATTTGAGAGGAAAGGGCATTGCGAGCTAGTCTTTGGCCGGTTAGAGGTGAGTAATAGATGTAAATGATGCTCTGAGGGTTTGAAATCCCGTACTTTCATATTGTAATGCTATATTGAGGCGTGACACGCATTCCACGATGAGTGCAGGGTCGTTTACTATTAGGGATTGAGACTTGGTCCATCCTTAGTATTAATTTCTATTATATTAGTGATTGAGATGCATACTTTATCACTATGAATTGGACTTATTGCCGTGTTTGGGGCCTTCTACTGACCTGTAGAATCCTTAGGGGATCCTTATGTGTTTTTCCTCACTTCTGTGCATAACATATACTCTCACTCGTGCTTTCAATAGTTAAAAACAATATAATAACTGTGTTTATACATGAATATTAAATGGAAAAGGATATGAGGGCTGAGATCCCTACAGTATGTCATGACCGATTGGCTGTGAACTTATTTGACTAAGATGGGTCGAGGACCCGATAGTGAGGATGTTTCCCTTTGATATGGATCTGGATGCACGCCACAGCGATGATATATATATATATTGATATTGAGGCCGAGAGCCTGTTTGATGCCACGATATGGCTTATATTGCACTTGGGCTGTAGGAGCCCCTCCGGAGTCTGTATGCACCCCCAGTGAGCGTCGTCGACGTTAAATAAGTGGAGCGGGCTGCACGCCGCAGCGGGTACTAGAGTGTACCGTTATATGTGTTGCATCTTTTCATGCGTTATTCCTTGACTGTATTACTTGTTGGTTACCATTTCACTAATATTGATCTAAACTGCTAGATATAGATTACTTTGTGCATTTTCTGCGTATTCTTACTTTCAGATTGTAGTTATGTTTATTACTCACTAGGTCGAAGCACTCACTTTACTCCCTGCACCTTGTGTGTAGATCCAGGGAATTCACAGGCTAAGTGAGCTTTGACCAGCTTTCCAGATTTCTTATTCCGGGAGCATTTGAGGTAGCAGCAGGGCGTTCGCAGCCGTTGATTCTCCCTTCTATCCCTTTCCTTTTATTTCCTCATTATCAGCTTTTAGGCAGACTTTGTAGTAGGATGTTACTCTGTATTTTAGAGGCTCATGTTCGTGACACCGGGTCCATGTTGGGCTGTATTGGTATTTGTTGGATTTTGTTTTCCGCATTATTATCAATATTTTAGGCCTTGACTTAAATGGCATTTATCTTCATCTGTTTAATTAATGAGGTTATTGTTATAAATGGTCCGGCTTGCCTAGTAGTGTGTTGGGCCCCATTATGACCGGGTTGGGGTCGTGACACTAGGGGCTTCAACCAAACATACCAAGCAATCCTAAAACACCAAAGAACTTAGTCAAGCCCTCAAATCACATCAAAAAGTACTAAATTCTCGAATCACCGTCCAATTCAAACATAATGAACTTAAAATTTCAAAATTCTACAATCGATGGTGAAATTGACCAAACCACGTTCGATTGACCTCAATTTTTGCACACAAGTCATATCAGCTCTACAGACCTACTCCGGCTTCCGGAATCGAATTTCGACCCCTATATCAAAAATTCCACTATCGGCCCGAAACTCCAAAAATCCAACTTCACCATTTCAAGCCTAAATGAGCTACAAACATAAAAAATACAAACCAGACACGCCCCTAAGCCCCAAATCACCCAACAAATCTAACGAATCGATGGAATTCCATTCTGGAGCCGTCTTCACACTGTTCCGACTACGTTCCAAATTCTAACACTTAAACTCTCATTTAGGGTAAAAGTATCCCAAAACACTCCGAAACTTACAGCGAATTATCCCGGCAAATCAACTCTTAAAATGACCGGCCAGATCGTTACATCCTCCCCTTTTTATAATATTCGTTCGTCCTCAAACGAGCATAGAGATATTCCTGAAGTGGTGAAAATGTGAGGATAACGGTTGCGCATATCCTTCTTGGTCTCCCAAGTTGCCTCCTCGACCGGCTGGCCCCGCCACTAAACCTTTACTGATTCACTGCTCTTTGACCTTAGCTTTCGAACCTACCTGTCCAATATGGCCACGGGTTCCTCAACATAAGATGGATTCTTGTCCAACTGAACTAAGCTAAAATCCAAAACGTGAGACGGATCACCATGATACCTCTTGAGCATCGAAACATGAAATATCAGATGAACTTCTGCCAAGCTGGAAGGTAAGGCAAGCTCATAGGCAAACTCCCCAACATGCCTCAACACCTCAAAGGGGCCAATAAACCTTGGGCTTAGCTTGCCCCTTTTCCCAAATCTCATAATGCCCTTCATAGGCGAAACCCAAAGCAATACCCACACTCCAACCGTAAATGAAACATCGTAAACCTTCTGGTTCGCATAACTCTTTTATTTGGACTGGGCTGTGCGAAGTTTATCCTGAATCACCTTAACCTTTTCCAAAGCGTCCTGAACCAAGTTTGTGCCCAATAATTTAGCCTCGATCGGCTCGAACCAACCCCCGGGGACCTACATCGCCTAACATACAGAGCTTCATATGGTACCATCTGAATGCTGGACTGATTACTGTTGTTGTAGGAAAACTCCACAAGTGGCAAGAACAGATCCCAAGAACCTCCAAATTCTATCACACGCACACGGAGCATATCCTCAAGAATCTGAATAGTGCGCTCGAAGTGTCCGTCCATCTGGGAGTGAAACATTATGCTCAACTCCACCCAAGTACCCAACCCATATTGTACGGCTCTACAGAACCTTAATGTAAAGTTCGTGCCCCAGTTAGAGATGATAGATACCGCCACGGCATGAAGTATGACTATCTCAAGGATATAAACTCGAGCTAGCTGCTCGAAGGAAAAGGTAGTAATCACATGAAGGAAATGAGCCGACTTGGTCAGCCTATCTACAATCAACCAAACTGCATCAAACTTTTGCTGAGTCCATGGGAGCCCAACAACAAAGTCCATAGTGATCCGCTCCCATTTCCACTTCGGAATCTCTAACTTTTGAACCAACCCACCCAGTCGCTGATCCTCATACTTCACCTGCTGGCAATTTAAATATCGAGCAACATACTCCACTATGTCCTTCATTCTACGCCACGAATAATACTATCTCAAATCCTGATACATCTTCGCGGCACCCGGATAAATAGAGTACCGCGAGTTGTGAGCCTCTTGAAGAACCAATTCGTGCAAACCATCTACATTAGGCATGCAAAGTCTACCTTGAATCCTCAAAGCACCATAATCCCCAATAGTAACCTCTTTAGCATCACCATGTTGAACTGTGTCCTTAAGGACAAGCAGATGGGGGTCATCATACTGATGCTCCCTGATACAATCATAAAAAGAAGACTGAGAGACCACACAAGCCAATACTTGACTAGGCTCAAAAGTATCCAATTCACAAACTGGTTGGCTAAGGCCTGAACATCCAACGCCATGGGCCTTTCTACTGCAGGTAGATAAGCTAAACTCCCCAAACTTTCTGCTCGGTGACTCAAAGCACCGACCACCACATTGGCCTTCCCCGGGAGGTACACAATAGTGATATCATAATTCTTAAGTAGCTCTAACTACCTCCATTGAACAGATGCTGCAAACTCCGGTGATCAATGTAGATATCATAAGGGACACCGAACAAAGAGTGCCTCCAAATCTTTAAGGCATGAACAATAGCATCTAACTCAAGGTCATGGACATGATAGTTCTTTTCATGAACCTTCAGCTATCTGGATGCATAGGCAATCACCCTATGGTCCTGCATCAACACCGCACCGAGGACAACTCACGATGCATCACAATAGACTGTATAAGACCCCAACTGGTAAGAAATATCAATATTGGGGTTGTAGTCAAAGATTCTTTACATTTTGAAAGCTCTCCTCACACTCTTCCGTCCACCTAAATGGATTACCCTTCTAGGTCAGCCTGGTCATAAGTGTTGCAATAAATGCAAATAAATTAATAAATCGAGGGTAATTGTCACCCCCCAAGCTCAGGGAGTGCGACTGACGCTCAATCGAGTGAACTCGGTCGAGCAAGCTGTTAGACACATTCTACCCGACTCGCTTACGGTCAAGAGAAGGCATGATTTCATCAATTAGACAATAGGAGATCATACAAGAACAATACTAAGCCAATTCATTAGGTACCTCATTGTTAAATGTTTAAGGTACATACAACTTATGATTTAGTAAAACAAAAATCCAAAGAACAACATAATTCATTCACCGTCCCAACACCCATATACAACCCGCAACAATGTTACGGAGCCTCTAAGTACATACAAAACAAAAGTGCTACAAAGGTGGCAACGACAAGTCCCTGGCTATAACTCAGAATATGATAAGAAGGTGAACATGAGATACAAAAATATAGGACCCTAAAATGATGTAGGGCTCACCAAGTCATCTGGAAAGAGGGCACGCCACTAGCTGCTATCAACACTGTCTACTATGGAACCACCTACATCCATTTAAAAATAAAGCGCCCCAGGCAAAAGGGACATTAGTACTGACGAATAGTACTAGTATGTAAAGTTGAACACCAATCTTAATAGAACAAAAAATGAAACAAAGGGGAAGCAATCATAATGTACAATAAGAACTTCAAAAAAATGCTAAAATATCAAGTAAGGATCACATAGTTTTTGGTTAAATTTCCAGCTTATTAGGTTGATAATATTAGTATCATGTGCCACAATCCACAATACCGCTGTGTTCCTACACAGAGTCTGATCTCAGCCCAATCGGAAATCATCTCATTTGAGATATCAACCATATCTAAAATTTCAACAAATCAATCCAGCACAATTACCACCATGTGTGGGGCATGGTGCCCGATCACGGACCAATCATCTAGGCCATCTCACATGAGACATCACCCTTTTAATTTTTCAACTCAATTCACATTTCCTTACCAACTTTCATTACATGGAACGAGTAGCATCATTTATTAAGTTATTCTTAGTACTTGGCTGTATCTTACAATTCAAATTTTACCCTTTTTATACATTCATATAACAGTATCATCGACGTCAATAAGTCCTATCATATAAGGCATTGCGCACATAAAGGAAAAAAAGCTTGGAAAATCTTAATCACACGGAGGCTTTTCATACAAATTAGGTTAGAAACCTTTATTCGTCTCTTGACACAAATTATTAAACCTTTCTCAACACATATTCCTCATTTCAAACACATTCTCAAATAGCATGATGACTCGATAAACATGTAGAGCAATTATTGAACATAAATTTTTCAACACAACACATTAAGGCAGCCAATTCTAGTATGATCAAGTTAGGTACTTATTCCAAATATTCGAACAACATGAGTTCGATTCTAAGAAGAAGAGAGTTTAGCCATACATATCTCAATTTATCTTCCTTAAACTCTACAATGTCCCGGAATTCTTTGCAACCTCAATCTGTTTTGGAAATTTAACAATTTAAAACAAAATTAGGAAGATGATGGTGATTCTAGCTCGTTTGAGCATTCTATCAAACACTAGGTGTACATTAAGTCTCTAAGGTCCTTTTATAGAGTATTTCATCAACCCATAACCCATCCTTTACCATTTTTGGTCAACAATGTTCCTACACCCGTTGATAACACATGCAAGCAAGATAAAAACTCCAATACCCATGAACTTTCTTGATAATTGCCCATTTTAGCTCGAATTCGACTTTAAAGGTTTGGGAGAACAATCATACCTCAAGGATGAAGATCTATTGTGTTTTACTTGTTAATCTTCAAATATTTGTGTAAGAATTGAAGGATGATTTCGTGAAGATCACTTTCTCACTCTAAAGCATCAGGTTTCTACTCAAAAATGGCCCATTGCGTGTATTTAACGAAGTTGGGTAGGGTTATAGTGATAGAAGAATAGATACTCCGAAGTTCCAGACAGAGCTACAGACCTGGCCTCACCGGGATATAGCCTGGTGTAGCATGCTACAAACCTGGCCTCGCCAGGCTAAAACCTGGTCTAGCATGCTACAGACCTGGCCTCGCCAGTCTAAAGTGTGGTCTAGCATGCTATTGACCTGGCCTCGCCAAGCTAAAGCCTGGTCCTGCGTGCTACAGACCTGGACTCGCCAGGACGAAAACTTTCAACTCCCTAATGCACTGTTCAACCCAAAAACTCTAAAAATACAATATATTATTCTACCTTGGTACCATAAAACCTTAATTTACTTAGCAAATTTTTTTTTCGAGGCCTTGTATTCTCCCCCCGCTTAGGATCATTCATCCTCGAATGAGAAGTAGAGTCTTCCCAAACGCTTATTAAAACTTATCTCTTTTCTTACACACCTTAAGCTCCCAAATTTTGACTAACTCCCAAACTTTTCAAAAATTTCGGTACAGTTTCCTTTATAATTTGGCTTATCCACCTATCAGAGAATCATCAAAACCACCCTAATGTCACACCCTAATAACATATATATGACCAAATAAAGTAACATAATAAAAAAGAGCACCAACTGTGGCCTCATAAGCAACATAAAGTAACTTCATAAAACACTTTTACATTAACTGAAGAAGTGATACAAAATTTCCAGGAAGTAACTTCATAGAAACTACTACATGGCTATTCAAACAAATTAGGATATTTCTTTTTCATCTCTTCCTCGGCTTCCCAAGTAGCTTCTTCAACCTGGTGGTTCTGCCATATCACCTTTACAGAGGTAATTTCTTTATTTCTCAACTTCCGAACTTGCCTATAAAAAATGGTAACTGGGATTTCTTCATATGACAGTTCTTCGTTAACCTCAATAGTCTCAATTGGCACAATGGCTGATGGATCTCCCACTACCTTCATCAACATAGATGGAATACCGGGTGTACCAATGACATCTCGGGTGCTAGCTCGAGCTTGTATGCCACCCAACCAATTCTTTGAATGATTCTATACGACCCGACATATATCAAACTCAATTTCTCTTTCTTTCCAAACCGCATAATACCCTTCATGGGGAGACCTTCAAAAACACCCAATCATTTTCGTTGAACTCTAAGTCTCTGCAATGAACATTTGAATAGGATATTTGATGACTGTGAGCAGTTTTCCACTGTTTCTTTATGATCTTAGCCTTTTCTATAGCTTGATGCACAAGGTTTGGTCCTATAAATTTAGCTTCTCCAACTTCGAACCACCCAATAGGAGATTAAACCTCCTCCTATATAATCCCACGAATAGTGCTATCTGTATACTAGCATGAAAGTTGTTGTTATAAGCAAAGTCTATGAATGGTAAATGATCATCACAGCTTCCTTTAAAATCAAGAACACAAGCACGCAATATGTCCTCAAGCGTTTGAATAGTCTGATCTGCTTGCCCGTCGATCTGTGGATGGAAGGTATGCTAAGACTTACTTGTGTACCCAAACCTTGCTAAAATTTCTTCCAAAATTTTGCTATGAACTGAGCCCCTAGATCGGAAATTATGGAAATTGGAGTTCCATGAAGTGTGACTATTTCCTTGATATACAACTACACATGTTGTTCCACTGTGTCGGTAGATTTAACCATCAAGAAATATGCTAATTTCGTGAATCGGTCCACAATAACCAAAATTGAGTCAAACTTGCATGGAGTGGGTGGCAACCTTACCTCAAAATCCATGTTAATCATCTCTCATTTCCATATTGGAATTTCTATGATTTGCGCTAACCCACCAGGATATTGATATTCGGCCTTCACTTGCGGACAATTTGGACAACTTGCCACAAAATCGGCCACGTTCCTTTTCATGTCATTCCACCAATAGATTTCTTTGAGGGCATGATACATTTTTGTAGAACCTGGGTGTACGGAATACCTGGATGTGTGAGCTTCCGCCATGATACTTTCTTGAAAACCATCAATATCTAGAACACACAACCGCCCCTCTTACCTTAGAGTACCATCACCTATGCAAAAAGAAAAATCTGTAGTCCTATGTTTGTGAATCCCCTCATTTAGATGTACCAACAATGGATCATTATATTTCTTCTCCTTGAACTCTGCCACAAGCGATGATTTAGCCCTATTCTGCACAATCATCCCTTCGTCCTTCGAGTCCGCAAGGAGAACTTAAATTAAGGTTTTGTGGTACCAAGGTAGACTAGTATATTGTATTTTTGGAGTTTTTGGGTTGAATAGTGCATAAGGGATTTGAATTTTTTGGCCTGGCGAGGCCTGGTATGTAGCACGCTAGACCAAGATTTAGCTTGGCAAGGCAAGTTGTGTAGCATGCTAGACCAAGTTTTAGACTAGCGAGGGCAGGTCTGTAGTACGCTAGACTAAGCTTTAGTCTGGCGAGGCCAGGTCTGTAGCATGCTAGACCAGGCTATAGCCTGGCGAGGCCAAGTATGTAGCCTGATCCAGGACTTCAGAGTATCTATTCTTCTATCACTATAAGCCGACCCAACTTGGTTAAATACATGTAATGGGTCATTTTTAGCAGAAATCTGATGCTTTAGAGTGAGAGAATGAGATCTAGATTGAGAAAGTGATCTTCACCAAATCAACCGTCAATTCTTACACAAATCTTTGAAAATTAACAAGGAAAACACACTAGATCTTCATCCTTGAGGTAAGATGCTGCACCCTAACCCTTAATTATGAATTCTAGCTAATAGATGGGCCATTATCAAGAAAGTTCATGGGTATTGGAATTGTTATTTTTCTTACATGTGTTATAAATGGATGTAGGAACATTTTGGAGCAAAAAATGGTGAAGGATGGGATTTGAGTTGATGAAATCCTCTATAATAGGACCTTAGAGACTTAATGCACACCTAGTGTTTGATAGAATTCTCACATGAGCTAGAATAACGATCATCTTCCTAATTTTGCTTTAGATTGTTATATTTCCAAAATAGAATGAGGTTGCAAAAAATTATGGAACATTGTAGAGTTTAAGGAAGTTCAATTGAGGTATGTATGGCTAAAATCTCTTATTCTTAGAATTGAGCCCCTGGTGTTCGAGTATTTTATGTAAATTCTTAACTTGATCATACTAGAATTGGCTGCCTTAATGTGTTGTGTTGAAAGATATATGATCAATAGTTATTCTTAATGTTTATCCCGTCATCATGCTATTTGAGAATGTGTTTGAAACGAGGAATATGTGTTGAGAAAGGTTAAGAATTCGTGTCAAGTGTCGAATAATCCTTGGTAACCTAATTTGTATGAAAAGCCTCTGTGTGAGCCAAAATTCCCATAGATTTCTAGCTAAGAGTATCCACCACAACATTGGCTTTCCCTAGGTGATATAGAATATTGATGTCGTAGTCCTTGAGTAACTCCAGCCATCTTTTCTGCCTCAAATTTAGTTCCTTCTGTTTGAAAGTATATTGAAGTCTCTTGCGGTCCGTAAACATATCCACATGGACCATATACAAATAATGGCGCCAAATTTTCAATGCAAACCCAAGTCATGTGTTGGGTAAATCTTTTCATGATTCTTGAATTGTCTTGAAGCGTAAGCTATGACCTTGCCATGTTGCATCAACACACACCCAAGTCCGATCCTTAAAACATCACAATATACCACGAACCCCTCTGTACCCTCGGGTAGGGTTAACATCGGTGTAGTAGTCAATCTTGACTTCAATTCCTGGAAGCTCCTTTTACAATCATTGGACCACTAGAACTTGACTGCTTTCTGTGTCAATTTAGTCAACGGGAAGCAAGAGTAGAGAACCCCTCCACAAATTTTCTGTAATACCCAGCCAAGCCCAAGAAACTACGAATTTCTATTATAGTTGTAGGACTAGGCCAATTCTTCACCGTTACAATCTTTTGAGGATCAACATTTACTCCTTCTCTAGAGATGACATGACCCAAGAATGTAACAGATTCAAGCCAATATTCATATTTCGAGAACTTCACATATAATTGGTCCTGATGAAGAGTCTATAGAACTGCCTTGAGATGATCGGCATGGTCCTCTTGACTTCGTGAATATACACGAATGTCGTCAATGAAAACTATCACAAAGAAGTCAAGAAAAGGATTGAAGACTCTATTCATAAGATCCATGATAGCTGTCGGGGCGTTTGTTAGCCCAAAAGACATTACCAAAAACTCAAAGTGCCTATACTGGGTCCTAAAAGTTGTTTTCCAAATATCTTGCTCTCTTATCTTCAATTGGTGATACCCGGACCGTAAGTCAATTTTAGAGAAGTACTTAGCACCTTGTAATTGGTCAAACAAATCATCTATACTTTGTAGTGGGTAATTATTTTTTATTGTGACTTTGTTTAGTTGTCGGTAGTCGATACACATCTGTAGCGACCTATTTTTCTTTCTTAAAAACATAACCGGTATGCCTCGCGGCAACACAATCGACCAGATGAAGCGCTTCTCTAAAAATCCTTCAATTGTTCCTTCAATTCCTTCAATTCCATTGGTACCATTCTATAAGGCAGAATTGATATAGGTTGTGTGCCTGGCATCACATCGGTCCCAAAATCAATCTCTCTAGCTGGTGGGATCCTAGGGAGCTCATCTAGAAAGACATTTGTGAATTCATTCACAACTGGCACATACTCAAGTGTAGGTTCCTTAGCAGCAGTGTCTGTAACCCAGACCAAATGGTAGATACACCCCTTGTTAATCATCTTCACGGCCTTAAGGTAAGAAATAAACCTATCTTTTGGCACCACATTATCCCCTCTCTATTCAATGGCTGGGTCATTAGGAAATTCAAGCGTTATAGTTCTAGTTCGGCAGTTGCGCTTGGAAAAACATGAGTAAAGCCAATCCATTCCCAAAATTACATCAAAGTTTACCATCCCCAATTCAATGAGATCGGCCGTGGTATCTCGACCACCTACTGTGACAACACAATCTCTATAAACCCGCATGACCGTAGTAGACTCACCAACCAAAGTAGATATAGAGAATGGCTCCTGAAGCTGTTATGGCTCTATCCTGAATTCCATAGCAACAAAAGGAGTAACATAGGACAGAATGGAACCAGTATCAATAAGGGCAAACACATCATAATATTGGATAGTCAGAATACCTATGACAATATCTGGAGAAGCCTCTACACTCGGGCGACCACTCATAGCATAGAGACGGCTGGGCCCTCCTGAACTCTGAGCACCACCCCTAGCTGTACCATGCCCTGCTGGTGCTGGAGAGCCTCGAGCTAGAGGGGGTGCTGAAGATATAGCACCTACAGAACCAGATGGCTATGATGTGCCCCTGCACCCTGGCGGGATACACGACACTCCCTCTGAATATGGCCTCTCATCCTGCAACATAACACACTGCAGGTCCATGTATCATATCCCTAAGTGCATCCTCCCATACTTGGGGCATGGGGGCTTCCGCTGCTGCTGGAATCTCCCTCCTGATTAGCCCAGCTGATGGGGTCCCCTACTGCCCTGATGAGGCCTGAAACAACTCCCCTACTGCTGCATGTATCTTGCTGGCGGTGCACTGCCTGAAAATTGAACATAGAATTGAGATGGCCCTCATGATCCTCCCCTAAAGACTGACTTTTCCCTGCCAAATAAATTTCCAGGATAGCCCGCGGATCGGACCTTGATGCTACCCTCTCTCTCAATCATGTTCTTCATCTTGCGGGTCTGTGTAGCTTGAGCAAAAGCCACCATAGTTCCATTGTTCATATCAGAATTTAAAGCAACTATGGAAGCCTCATTAATAACCAAAGGGCTAAGGCCCTACATAAATCGACGCACTCTGGCCTCCATGGTGGGCATCATGTGAATGGCATATTTTGATAGGCGCACAAACTCCATTTGATACTCCCATACACTCCTATTACCCTGTTTAAGGTTCTCAAACACCATGGCATACGCTGCCTTAGTCTTAGCAGGCAAGAAATTGTCCATGAAAGCATCTACAAACTCACTCTACCTCTCTGAAGGGCTCTCCTCATCACGGGAATCCTCCCACATCTCAAACCATGAATATGCCACCCTTTTCAAGCAATAATCGGGCAGCTCCACTCCTTCCGTCTCGGTAGCACACATAACTTGGAGAGTCTCATACATCTCATCAATGAAATCCTGAGGTTCCGCCTTGGGATCATTACCTGTGAACACAAGCGAATCTAACTGGAAAATTCTATCGATCTTAGAACTCATAGAATCCCCTTGTTGGCTAGAAGATATGTGTGCAACATTTGACCTTTGGTCCTAAGAAGCCACTAACTGGATCATCATTTGAATAGCTTCCCTAAGATCCATGTCAGAAATACTAGAATCGGATGTTGGGGCTGGAGGTGGAATAGGAATATCACTGGGAGTGATAGATGCACCCTCAGTAGAAGTAGGGGCTGGGACAGTCTGTTCTGGAGTAGAAAAATCAGGCAGTAAATAGTTGGGGGAGTATCTTCTCCCACATAATCAAGTAGAGAATCAACAGCCACTCCTGGGGTGGCATTGGCTTCTTGAACAATTCTTGTTTTCTTCTTCGGTGCCATCTACCAAAAGTTAGAACAATGAACGAGCTAGAGGAGAACAGCCTCAAATTCAGTTCTTCCGCACGATATAGATCAACAAAGAAGAGTATTACTCCTAAATGTCCAAGAAACCCCCTAATTATAGATGTTGTCGACAATATACCGATAATAATGGCTCTACTAGACACGACTCCGAAACATCCTAGGATACTTTAAAATGATAGGCTCTGATACCAAGTTTGTCACGCCTCAAGATTGCTCGACCAAGTGAACCCGGCCGAGCAAGCCTGTTAGACACATTCTACCCGATTCACATACGATTAAGAGAAGACATGATTTCATATATTAGATATTAGGAAATCATACAAGTACAATACTAAGCCAATTCATTAGGTACCTCATTGTTAATTTTTAAGGCACATACACCTTATGATTTAGTGAAACAAAATTCCAAAGCACAACATAATTCATTGATATTCATAACACCCATATACAACCCACATCAATGTCTATGGATCCTCTAAGTAGATTCAAAAGAAAGTGCTACAAAAGTGGCGGCGATAAGGCCCTGGCTATACCTCAAAATATAATAAGAAGGTGAACATGAGATACAAAAGATATAGAACCGTAAAATGATGTGGGGATCATCAAGCTGGAAAGAGGGCATGCCACTAGTTGCGATCAACACTTTCTGTTATGGAACCACCTACATCCATTTAAAGATGTAGCGCCCCCGGCAAAAAGGACGTTAGTACTGTCGAATAGTACTAGTATGTAAAGCTAAACACTAATCATAATAAAACAAACAATGAAACAAAGGGGAAGCATTCATAACGTACAATAAGAGCTTCAAACAAATGCAAAAACATCAAGTAAGGATCACATAGTTTCCGATTCAATTTCCATATTATTAGGTTGATAATCGTAATGCCATATGCCAAAATCCACAATACCACTGTGTTCCTACATGGAGTATTATCTCTACCAGATCGACTAGGTCATCTCATTTGAGACATCAACCATATCCACAATTTCAATCAATCAATCCAGTACAACTACCACCATGTGTGCGGCATGGTGGTAGACATCAACACGGCCTGATCGGCTAGGCAATCTCACTTGAGACATCATCCTTTCAATTGTTCAACTCAATTCACATTTCGTTCCAATCTTTCATTATATGGCACGAGTAGCCTCATTTATTAAGTCGTTCTTGGCACTTGTCCGTATCTTACAATTCAGTATTTTGCCTTTTTATACATTCAAATAACAATATCATCCACATCAATAAGTCCTATCATATAAGGCATTGCACACATAAGGGAAAAAAGCTTGGAAAATCTTAATCACACTGAGCCTTTTCATATAAATTAGGTTAGCAAGCTTTATTCGACTCTTCACACGAATTATTAACCTTTCTCAACACATATTCCTCAATTCAAACACATTCTCAAAAAGTATGATGACACGATAAACATTTAGAACAATTATTGAACATAACTCTTTCAACATAACACATTATGGCAGCCCATTCTAGTATGATCAAGTTAGGAACTTACACCAAATACTCCAACACCAGGGTTTCGATTCTAAGAAGAAGAGAGTTTAGCCATACATACCCTCAATTGAGCTTTCTTAAACTCTATAATGCTCCGGAATTCTTTGCAACCTCAATCTATATTGGAAATATAACAATTTGAAATAAAATTAGGAAGATGATCGTCATTCTAGCTTATTTAAGCATTCTATCAAACACTATGTGTGCATTAAGTCTCTAAGGTCCTTTCATAGAGGATTTCTTTGACCCATAACCCATCCTTCACCATTTTGGGCTCAACAATGTTCTTACGCCCGTTCATAACACATGCAAGCAAGATAACAACTCCAATACTCATGAACTTTCTTGATAATTGCCCATCTTTTAGCTAGAATTCAAAATTAAGGGTTAGGGTGTAGAATCTTACCTCAAGCATGAATATCTAGTGTGTTTTCCTTGTTAATATTTAATGATTTGTGTAAGAATTGAAGGATGATTTGGTGAAGATCAGTTTCTCACTCTAGGGCTCCTTATCTCACTCTAAAGTATCAGGTTTTTGCTCAAAAATGATCCATTGCATGTATTTAACAAAGTTGGGCCGGGTTATAGTGATAGAAGAATGGATACTCTAAAGTTACTAACTAGGCTATAGACCTGGCCTTGCCAGGGTATAGCATGGTCTAGCGTGCTACAGACCTGGCCTCGCCAGGCTAAAGCCTGGTCAAGCGTGCTACTGACCTGGCCTCGCCAGGCTAAAGCCTGGTCTAGCGTGCTACAAACCAAGCCTCGGCAGGACAAAAAAATTCAACTCCCCAACGCACTGTTCCACCCAAAAAATATGAAAATACAATATATTAGCCTACCTCGGTACCACAAAAACTTAACTTACTTAGCAAAAATTTTTTTCCGGGGCCTTAGAGTAATAACCCGCCAAATAAAGAAAACTACGGATCTTTGTGGTTGAGGATGGTCTAGGCCAAATATACACTGCTTCCACCTTCTTTGGATCCTAATTGATCCCTTCACTTGACACTATGTGACACAAGAATGCCACGAAATCTAGCCAGAACTAAAATTTTGAGAACTTTGTATCTCAAGGTCTAAAACACTGTCCTCAGGTGCTGATCTTGATCTTCCCGACTCCAGGAGTACACCTGAATGTCATCAACAAAGACAGTGACGAACGAGTCAAGATATGTCCGGATACACTGTGTATCAAGTGCATAAATACAGTTGCGGCATTGGTCATCCAAAATGACATATTAAAGAACTCGTAATGACCAAACCTAGTCATGAAAGTAGTCTTTGTGATATCTGGCTCCCGAATCTTCAACTGATGATAACCCAAATGCAAATCAATCTTGGAAAACACTCGAGCACCCTGTAACTGATCAAATAGGTCATCAATATGAGGCCGGTTTTTCACTGTATCTTTGTTCAACTAGTGATAATCAATGCACATATGCATAGAACCATCTTTTTTCTTCACAAACAACACAGGAGCACCCCAAGGTGACACACTGGGTTGAATAAAGCCCTTATCAATCAATTCATGTAACTATTCAACTCAGGAGGAACCATACGATAAGGAAGAATAGAGATGGCCTGAGTGCCTGGCAATAAATCAATGCCAAACTTAATATCTTTGTCGGGCGACATGCCCGAAAGATCAACTGGAAACACATCAGGGAAATCTCGCACTATTTGGACTAATTAACTGTAAGGGTATCAATACTGACATCTCTCACATAATCCATATATGAGTCATACCCCTTCTCAACCATTTACTGAGCTTTAAGAAATGAAATAAATCTACTAGGAGTGTAATCTAAAGTACCCCTCCACTCTAATCGCGGTAAACCTGGCATAGCTAGCGTCACTGTCTTGACATGACAATGAAGAATAGCATAACAGGGCGACAACCAGTCCATGCCGAAGATAACATCAAAATCTACCATTCTGAGCAATAATAAATTGGCTCTGGTCTCAAACTCACAAAGAGCAATCAAATACGACCGATAAACACAGTCCACAATAGGATAATCTCCCACAGGAGTACACACATAAATATGTGAACTCAAAGAATCCCGTGAGACTCCCAAATACGGGGCAAAATAATAGAACACACAATAAGTGGATCCTAGATCGAATTGCACAGATGGATCTCTATGAAAAACTGGAACAATACCTATAATGATAGAATTGGAAGCAACAACCTCTCTATGGGCAGGAAGGGCATAGTATCTGGCCTGGCCTTCCCCTGTAGGGCAACCTCTACCTCCCTGACCTCCACCTTTAGCTGCCTGAGTAGGTGGGGTGGCAGCTGGTGCTGTAACCATAGCCTGAGAACTCTGTGGAGCACGATGTGGCTGAGAAGTCTGTGGAGATGCACCCCTCCTAAATCTAGGGCAATCTCTCACCATATGGCTTGAGTCACCACACTCAAACAAGCTCTAAGAAGGCATGGCGGCTGTGATTGGCTCGGTCTAGGTCTGCTGGACTGACCACTGAAAGCACCCCGTGCAGCAGGCGCACTAGATACTGGAGATGCATAATAAGGCTCATGAGGTCTAGGAGGAGCTGGAATACCACTACTTCTTGAAGGGTTAAATGAACAGGGCAACTCAGATAACCCCTACCATAACAAACTACAGTTGGGGCATGGGCACAAAAATAGTGGCCCGAATATCTAGACCTCTTGGCCTCTCTCTTCTCCCTATCCCAAGAAATCATGCCCTCTACTTTCCTAGAAATACTCACAACATGCTGATAGGCAATATACATCTCTAACTCTAGAGCCATTCTAGACCTGATGCTGGGAATGAGCCCCTTAATAAACTAGCAAACTCTCTCTTGAACTCTAGAAACCAAAGCCGGTGCATGTCTAGCCAAGTAACTGAAACAGACAGCATACTCTAAAACAGTCATTGTACCCTAGTGCAAATGTTCAAAATCCACGCGTCATGTATCTATGAGGTTCTAAGGTTCATACTTCCTCAAAACAATATCCAAGAACTAGGTCCATGTAAGGGAAGCTGCCTCAACCGGACTGTCCAACTCAAAGGTATGCCACCGCTGATAGGCTGCCCGTTGAAGCTGGAAAGCCATGAAAGAAACCCTACTCGACTCTGTTATGCCCATAGTGCGGAAGATACGGTGGTATTCCTCTAGAAACCCCTTAACATCCTTTGATGTTGTACAACTGAATGTAGGAGGGTCGCATTTCTTGTACGTCTCAAGCCTCCGCTACTCCTTCTTTGAAACTGCTACCCTAACACTGGGCAGAGCTGGGGGTATAGGTGGTACCGGTATAACCTCTGGGATCTGATCAACCTGAACATACTGCTCTAGGGTGTGGGTAGCGGGAGTTTGTGCTCCTCCCCCGGCCTGGTATGTGGCTGCAGCAAGGGGAATCAACCATGCATGAGCTAGAGTGTCGTATATGCTAATGAACTACGCAAGGGTCTCCCGGAAAGTTAGAGGAGTAGTAGTAGTAGTAGGTATATCAGGCGCCTGGGCTCTGGTTGGAACTACCGGTGGCTCCTCTGTAGTAGCTTGTGCGGGTGCTCTAGATCAACCACATGCGCATACTCGGCCTCTAACCCGGCCCTGTCCTCTGGCCGCTCTAGCAGGCGGCACGGGTTCCTAGTCATATCCGGTTGCATGTGTCCTCCCCATCTATGAGAGAATAGAAGAAATAAGTTTAGAATTCAAATTCAATAATCTCGCACGACTAGGAATCAAATTAAGTGGAATTTTCCTAACAGTTTTATAGCCTCTCGAAGATAAGTACATACGTCTCTGTACCGATCCGTGAGATTCTAATAATCCGGCTTGTGACTCATGAATCCTATGAACCTAGAGCACTGATACCAACTTGTCACAACCCAAGTTCTCCCTCCATACACCGTCATGATAGCACCTAGTCTCTATGACTCGGTAAGCCTAACATTTTGCGAAAAAGAAATGAAAACTTTAAAATTAACAATTTAACAGGTAAATTAAATTAAGAGGTTTAGATGCCGCTTGGCATATACAATAAACACTCTTGAACTGAACAAAATGCTCTGAAAACTCAAAATATCATGAGTCACAAGCTACAGAAGTAAATAGTGCTTCTAAACTCCAGAAAACTATCAACGAAGAAGATACAAGAAAGTCTTTAACTTAAGGAAGAGTAGAGAGGTAATCATAGGCTTGCGGACATGGCAAATATACCTCAAAGGCTCTAAAATCAGCTCACCTCACTAGAAATATGGCTGGGAGGAGGTATTTGGATCTGCACATGAAAAATATGTGCATAAAAGAGCATGAGTGCACCACAGCGATACCCAGTAAGTGTCAAGCCTAACCTCGATCGAGTAGTGACGAGATCGGTAAAAGCCCTACTAGTATATATTTATAATAAGATAATATGGTACAAAATATCACAGTAAAGATAAATACTAATAATCAATGAGAATGAAATCATAGAAAAACAACAACTGAGTATAGAGAGATATAACAACAGGGGATCTCCCGGGATACCGTCTCGTTGTCCCAAACATAAATGTATATGGGATCTCCCGGGATACCGACCCATAGTCCCAAACCTAAATGTGCAGGAAGATCTCCCGGAATACCTTCCCATAGTCCCAAAGTAAATATTCAGTATAGGGAGATCTCCCGGGATATCGTCTCATAGTCCCAAACATAAACGTGCAGGGGGAACTCCCAGAATAATGTTTCGTTGTCCCAAAGCAAATATACAACTCAATCAACATAAACAACAGTTTTAACAAGGAATTCAACAGTTTAGATTAAGTTTATATCAAAGAAGACAAGAAATTTTGCACTAAACATGCTGCACAGAGTTCAAAAAGGTAGTTAAGATAGTTAAGGCACGTAGGCATGTTTTCCTAAGCTAAACAGGATAGTTACATATACTAGTATTGCTCAATTAAAGGGAAAACTTATATTTGCTTAATAAAAATGAGGTTTTTCAACAAATAGCCTGTATACTCATGATCACGCCCAACTATGCCTTATAGAAAGGACAAAGCGGTCGCTGCAAATATCTTCCGCTTAACAATTCTGGAGTCAAAACCCACAGGGAATTAACCTATCAATCACAGTTATTGGAATCACGGAAATTCACGTATTAAATCTTGAGAAGTATTTGAGTAACAATTTGGGTGTTTATTAACTAAATATTATGTAATAAAAATGCAGTAATTAAGAACTAGTTGTAAGAAAGAATGAGAAAGGTCTAAGGTTATGATTTCCCCTCCTATCGGAATCCTTTCCACTATGTTTGCTATAAATTTGCCTAACTATTCTCTATCGATCATGATCACTCTGACTGTCGTAACTCTCTTCCGAGTAATTACAACAATATACTAGACATATTGTCCCGAATTACACTAGTTGGCCTTAGTTACAGCTCACTTAGATCTCACCCAAGGTTTTGTTATCTCTAATCCCACCATTAAACCCTCCGTATTGATCCCGCATATACGTTAGGAGTGGTTTTGTTCCACAACTACCTAAATACACACTCTCTCCTGAGTAATGCATACTAAAAAGGCACAGCCCATTGAGGGCCCATCAATCAACAACAATAACAATATAGTTGAACAAACAGAGAAATTGTTAAGGCAAATCTATATAAACATATCAGAAATTCATCCTCCAAGAGGTTCCATCAAAACCCTAGATTAAATGTTTAGCTACGCATAATCGTTTTTACAGTCATAACAGGAGAATTCTTCATGAATGATCAAAACAAGTGGAAGAAAGGTAAAACTTGCCGAATCTTCTGCCTTGCCTCTTCTTGCCTTCAATAATCCTTCAAAAACCTTGATACCTTCTTTTTGGGCGAGTTGGACTTCTTATAGGTGAAGGAGAATTGCCCCAGAACTTACGAAATTACCCCTAAAAATGATGTTCCTCAGAGTGACGAGCGTGGTCGTGCTTGGGCCGCATATCACATTCTATTCTGCCTAACGAGCGCGGTCGCGCTTGGCCCGCGCTCATGAAATTCAGTTTTATTCTATTTTTTCCTTCTTCTTTCATGCGCATTCACCTCTGATTGGCTTTCCTTGCTCCAAATTAGCTCCTAACACTATTCAATGTCTTTATAATCAAGACTTGCTTGCAAAGCACAAAATTCATAATTAGAGCCATTTGTTGTCATTTAACCTTCATATAGCAATAAAACATAGCTAAGTTGGGGCATAAATGGTCGCTAAACTACATGAATATAGCCTATTATCAACACCCCACACTTAAAACATTACTCATCCCCGAGCAATCAACCATACTCTATAGAGGTTCCTTCCCTAAGCAACCTCTGTAAAGTATCACACCAAGAACATACCACACGGATTTGGTCCAATAGTATAACATATTTGCCTCAAGTGTTGAATCTCACATGCCGTGCAATAATCCTAACTTACTCACTTGCTCTACATAGAGGTCAAGATGTACCTTTCCTTCATGAATAAAGTGTCCTCACATCGAAAACGAGAGTAGTTCCACAAGCAATAAAAATTCAGAACAATTAGGCACTCAAATAGACAAAATTTACTCTCTCTCATAAAGATTATTCATATGCCACAAAAGATGCACCATAGGCTTGCCCGTAGTGTACTACTGTACTAATCGAGCTCATTCAGTCTAGGATCAAATTGAACTTTATTTGGTTGTAATGTAGGCTAAGGGACGGGCATGATAGATTTGGATATAAGAGTGACTACACATCTCTAAGCACTTTAATACATATACTTTCACATCCATAACCCCACACTTATGTCAAACCAAGACTCCACCTTTTACATCAATATATATATATATTCACTCCCTGCTTCTTTAAGCAAACTTAATCAAGAGCCACTATTTATCAAAGATTATATTTATTTTTTTCACAACAATGTAAGTATTTTATTCTCTCTTTTTTCCCTTCAAGGGGCTCTTACTTATTCCAAACTGCGCACCTTTCTCCTGATTTCGTTAGATCCACTCAAAATCCCCACACTTTACCTTTTACCAATACATCGCAATTCAAGTGCTTATGGGAGGTGAAAGGGTTCAAACAAATAGTTTATTCAAACAATTGGGTAAGGCTTGTAATGTGGTTACCAAAAAAACAGGATTACATGCTCAACAGGGTTAGCTGTGGTACATAACAATTAGGCGGGTAAAATATACATATCTAGTTCAACAAAGAAACACCTACATCACTTCCAAGACTGAATAAAACTAGTATTTCCCTTTGTAAACACATAGAGCAAGTTCTAGGCATCAAATGCAGTGCACAAAATACAATAAATCTCACACACACATGGCACATGACTCACTCCAGATTGGCTTATCAAAATACTCTCGTCTGAGTACTTAAGGCAAGTTAAGAAAATACAACTGAAGGCACTCTAACAAGAATCAACAACAGAGACGAAGCGCCACACTAAAGTGTCTATTGTATTCAAGGCATAACAACGTTAACAGATCCTCTTTCCATCTCAGCTCATAGCCTGTAACTACCTACAAAATAAAAAACAAACTATACTCGGTTCAAACAAAATCCTTAGAAAAGAACCGCGATCCAAAGAAAAACCAAGGGGATATTGATACACTACCTACAAAAGAAAATCTTTTCTTCTCTTTTCTTTTTTTTATATCGACTTAGATCCTCAAGAAACCCGTCGAGTGATATCCATCGTCGAGACAAGTCGAATCACGCATTTAGACAACTAACTAAAGAGAAAAATCAAGCTATGTTCTACATATATACAACATGCAAACAAAGTATCTCCCACCCCACACTTAAAAATATGGGACATTCTACATATATACAACATACAAACAAAGTATCTCCCACCCCACACCTAAAAATATGTTATGTCCCCATATCATATAAAATAAATAAATGCGAGGTAAAGGAACTTCCCTGACAGATCGATCCTGATCGGAGACAGTGCCAGGATCAAGGTGAGACACCCGACCCAAAGCACGCAGCCAGCCCATGATCTTCTTCTATGATTTAGCATTCTCGGTGGACAAAGAATTCAACTCTCGTCCCCAAGTCAGTGACTGTAGTACGTAGTCCTGCCATCTCCTACTCTAAGGTTGCTAACAGAGTAACCAGACCAACCCCAGATGGTCCTGCAACTTCCACAAACTCGGCTCCCACTTCCTCCTGCTTATCCTATCCCTCCACATGTGCATTTTAGTCATCAATATTATCACCACCAGGTGACACATGCTCCTTCCCAATAGTCACCTTATCCACTCAAAACTTTGCCTCTTTCGACACTTTTCCATCCACACTCAAGTTTTCCAGCACCCTAGCTGACCAGCATAGCCTAGTAACTAGGGAAGGGAAGAAGAACCATACCTCTTCACCGGAGAATGAGTAAACATATCCTCGTGAATAAGCTTGGCCACATCAAAATTGTGGCTATTCATGAAACACCAAATCAATGCAGCTCAAGGAGCATTCACTTTTGTGGTGTTGGAGGACGGGATAAGACAGTTGTTGATGACATATAGCCAACACTTCCCTTCAAAGGTTAGTGTCGCCGAATGGAACTTACGCCCATGTTTCATCCATACATTTTCCTTTCCAGGAACATATATTGTTTCAAAGAATACCTCCCACTAGATCTATCGTCTACCATAGGCTTCATAGTAGTCGTCTACCTGCGCCATAGGTGCGGGCAGCCAGTATGCTCTCCGAATGGCCTCAACAGAGTTGCCCACATTCTTCTTGCGCACTGTGCACACATCGTTCACATGTTCTTTAACATTGGCATAAAATTCGTGCACAACCATCAAATTTGCGTCATCCGGCTCTTCTAAGAAAATCTCTAACTCGTGCTGGACCAACTCATTGTATAAGTTGGGAAAGCCATATTGGAGAGACCCTATCCATGTTCCTCTCCGGTATGTGCTTCTTGGTTGTGTTGTCAGCAAAATGGTCTTGAGCTACGGCGGAGACAAACTTGTTACTATCATAAGGACGAGCAAGAGTTGAAGCGCATGTTGTGGAGGATCCAGCTTGGCCGTTGGATGAAACACCGATGGTTCGGCATTACTTGAAAGGTTCCATGGTACCTGAAACAAAGAACATCATCAGAAAAATACAAATGATTTGAACCAAAGGCGGTTACTTAGACTTCATCCGCACAATTGGTCATAATTGACATTAACAACTCACTAGGGCATTTTAATAAACACTTTATATACGCCATTCACAGGAGTCCCCAATTAACAAAGTTATAACCCAAACTCCACCACAATTGCCTAGTGTCACCCACAAATGTCAAGAGATACATCTACAACAACCGCAACAAACCTACTGGCACACAAGAGCACACTACAAAAAAATATACTAAAGAAAAGGAAGAAAAACTACTATATCACCAAGAACTCAAATATCCCAACAAGAATTGAAATAATGGATCTCACCTGGTAGAGATGTGGTTAGGGTAGGTAAAGAGACTGTTAGAAGAGAGAATAGAGTGGATTGTGTGTGATTTGATCGTGAATGGGGAGTATGAGGGTTGGGGTTCTTTGGGAAGAAATAGAGGAGTTGGGTGTTTTGATATGGAAGTGAGGGTTTAGGTTTAGGCGTGAATAGATTAGAATAGGGAGAGAGATATCAGGTTGGGGAGCATAAGTTAGTATATTACAATTAAAAGAACAAAACTATTTAAAAATAAAGTAAATAAATAACAAAAAAATAGCTTAAACTCAAGTGGCAGAAGGAGCGGTACAAGCGCGGTCCGAGCGCGGCCGCGCTTGTGAGGCAGAAGACTTGGTGATATGCACGGCTTGAGCGCGGCTGCGCTCCTAGGAGAAACCTGAGGAAGAATACTTTTCATTTCACGTGGTCTGGGCGGGGCCGCACACCTGGGCCTCGAGGTTTCTCAAAGAGTTACCTATTCTCTCAGCGTCTGATGGACTTATCACTTGCCCAAGCTCACCTGCACTTGTTAGTAGCTACAAAAATCAAAATAACAAATTCTAACTACCTAAAATCACTAGGCATTGGGTTACCTCCTAACCAACGCCTTACTTATTGTCGTGTCACGAATAATACAACAAATCAATTGGTTTCCTCCCATGAAGTTCCTGATTTAATGTCGCGGCACAATGCAAATAAGCGCATTTAAGGTACACTCAACTTTGGAGGCTCTATCAAATGGGTCACTGACACTTTCTTTGCTTCCTCCATGCCCACATAATGTTTCAATCTATGCCCATTGACTCTAAATGTTCAAGAGTCATTACTCGCAGCAATCTCTATTGCTCCCGTGGGGAGAATTTCAACCACACAAAAAGGGCTTGACCGTCGTAATTTCAATTTGCCCGGAAATAACCTCAAATGCAAATTGTATAGCATACCGTATCTCCAAGTTTAAAATTCTGCTCAATAATATTCCTATCATGTATCGTCATCATTCTCTCCTTATATAATCTTGTGCTCTCAAAAGCGTGATATCTAAACTCATCCAACTCATGCAATTCTGTTACTCTACTTGTGACAGCTCCTTCACTATCAAGATTCAACTGTCTCAACGCCCACCAAGCTCTATATTACAACTTTACAGGTAAATGACATGCCTTCCCAAACACCAATTTGTATGGCGACATGCCAATTGGAGTTTTGAAAACGGTTCGATATGCCCAAAGTGCATCATCTAACTTCCTTGCCCAATATGTTCTAGTTGCATTCACAGTTTTGTCACCACACTCTTTATCTCTCTATTCTAAACTTCCACTTTCCTGCTCATTTGTGGATGATATGGGGTGGCCACCTTGTGGCACATCATACTTCTCCAACAACTTTGTAAAGGCTCGGTTGCAAAAGTGAGTTCCTCCATCACTGATGATTGCCTTTGGGGTGCCAAATCGGGTGAAAATGTTCTTTCTCAAAAAACCAATAACCCCCTTTGCATCATTTGTAGGGAGCGTTGCCGCTTACACCCATTTGGACATGTAGTCCACAGCGACAAGTATGTACTTGTTGCCATATGAACTGACGAACGGCCCCATGAAGTCGATCGCCCATATGTCGAACAATTCTACCTCCTAAATTGGGTTCATGGGCATCTCATGTCTCCGAGAAATGTCATCGGTTCGTTGGCATTCATAACACCACTTTTTCCATAGATGTATATCTTTGAACAGTGTTGGCCAATAGAAACCCGACTCCAAGACTTTCGCGGCTGTCCTCACTCCCCTGAAGTGCCCACCATATGGTGACGCGTGACAAGCCTGCAAAATAAAGACTGGTCTACCTCGGGGATACATCTCCGGATCATGTTATCAACACAAATCCTTAACAAATAAGACTCATCCCAATAATAAATGAAAAAATTACAAAAGAACTTTTTCTTTTGAACATAGGAAAGGTCATAAGGATAATACCGCTCGCCAGGTAGTTTGCAATGCCTGTATACCACGATGCTTCCTCGAGACTAGTGGCTAGTAATTGGTCATTTGGAAAAGTTTATAGAATCTCTTCTACCCCAACCTTCTTTCCAGCTCCTTCTATCCTGGATAAATGGTCAGCTACTTGGTTCTCTGTTCCCTTTCGATCACGGATATCCAAATCAAATTCTTGCAGTAGTAGCACCCATCGAATCAGGCGTGATTTTGACTATAATTAAGTACCTGAGAGTAGCATGGTCAGTATAAACAATTACCTTTGAGCCTATCAGGTAACACCTGAACTTGTCAAATGAGAACACCACTGCCAGCATCTCCTTTTGCTTCGTAGTGTAATTTAGTTGTGCTCCACTCAACGTCCTACTTACGTAGTATATTGGATGTATACAACCTTTGCATGATCCACCTCAATACCTTTACTTGACACTAGGTTCCCCCAAGATTATACCTTCATATACCATTAAATGTCATTTTTCCCAATTGAGTACCAGATTCGTCTCGATACACCTTCTCAAAACTCGCCTCAAGTTCACTAGGCAATCATCGAATGTTTCCCACCACTGAGAAGTCATCCATGAAAACCTCTATTATTCCCTCTACCATATCGGTGAAGATGGCCATCATGCACCTTCGGAATGTGGTAGGTGTGTTGCATAGGTCAAAGGGAATTCGACGAAAAGCATAGATTCTATAAGGGCGGATGAACAAAGTTTTCTCCTGATCCTCAGGGGCAATGGAAATCTGACTATACCCCGAGTACCCATGAAGGAAGCAAAAGTAAGACGTCCCTATCAATCTATCTAGCATTTTATCAATGACTGGCAGTGGGAAGTGGTCCTTCCTGGTGGGCAAGTTCAACTTCCTGTAATCCATATAAATTCACCAACCTGTGACTGTTTGGGTAGAGATCAACTTGTTCTTTTTATTTGTCACCACTATCATACGTCCCATTTTTGGTACACACTGCACTGGGCTAACCTAGTTGCTGTCAGAGATACGGAATATGATTCCCGCATCTAGCCATTTAATCACTTCCTTTTTCACCACTTCTTTCATGTTGGGATTCAGCCTTCTTTGATGTTCTCTGGAAGGTTTGTGCCCATCTTCCAGTAGAAGCTTATGCATATAGAAAGCCGAGTTGATCCCCTTAATGTCTGGAATGGTCCACCCAATTGCAGTCTTGAACTCAGTTAGTACCTGCAAAAGTTGTTCTACTTGCACATATAACAAACTGATATGAGATAATAATAGGTAGAGTTGAGTTAGGTCCTCAGAATGCATACCTAAGATGAGATGGAAGTGGCTTCATTTCCAACTTCGTTAGTTCTTCTACTGACAGCTTAGCTGGAGAAGTTTTTCTTTCCTCTAAGTGCAAAGGTTCAAATTCAAGCTCCCTTTTCCAAAAACCTTAGCCTTCAAGAGCCAGTGTGCACTCCTCCAAGTCTTCACCATTAGCTTCGTGTAAGTTCACAGGACAAGCTACTAGGGGATCTTTAATTCTCAATACTTTATCGTCCTCCTCCAGCACTACATCCACTGTATCTATTAGAGAGCAATTGGAAAATTCACTAGGTCTGTACATAGATTTCTGCACGTTGAATGTTATCTCTTCATCGTTTAATCTCATCTTGAGCTCTCCAATTTTGTAATCAATTAGAGTTCTCCCAGTGGCCAAGAATGGTCTTCCCAAAATTATGGGAATTACATCATCAACCTGACAGTCAAGGATGACAAAATCTGCTAGGAACACAAACTTCCCAACCTGTACCAATACATCATCTAGAATCCTAGAGGGCCTCTTCACGGTTCGATCAGCCACTTGTGATAACATAAACGTGGGTCTAGCACTTCCAATGCCTAGAATTTTATAGATAGCTAGGGGAATAAGATTTATGCTTGCTCTCAGATCACACAGTGCCTTAGCAAATGTAAAGTTGCCTATTGTGCAAGGGATTGTGAAACTCCCTAGGTCAGACAGATTCTTAGCTATGGGTCTCGTTACAACTGCACTGCAGGTCTGAGTCAGTGCAACTGTGGCCAAGTCTTAAAAGTCAAACTTGCTTGACATCAAGTCCTTTATCATCTTTGCATACCCATGCATTTCCTTTAAAGCATCAAACAATGGAATGTTTACCTGAATTTGCTTCAATATCTCCAAGAATTTCTTGTACTGCTCATCTTTTAGATACTTGACCAATCTCTGTGGGAATGGTATTGGAGGTTGCTTCTTCCCTTTAATTTTGTTTTTCTCTTGTTCATGCACTGCTTCTACTGTCGGTTCCGGTGCAGCTTCAGTCTCTTTCACAACCTCATCTTCTTTGTTGGTGTTCTCTTGCACATTCTGTACTGTCACCTCAATTAAACCTGTTGAATAATCTATCTCAATGGGTACTGACGCTAGTGTCTCACCCGGCCTCTTTTCGCGAGCAATTTCTTTCTCCAGATCTAAGTCCCTACCATTTTGGAGACTCACTACCATCAGCAGCTTCGGCCCCTGCTCTTTCAGATTGATTTGGGTGTCTGCAGGTAATGTCCCATGAGGACGATTATTTAGGGCCATAGAAATCTGTCCTAAATGGATCTCAATATTCTTGATTGCTGACTCATGTAAGTCTACTCTATCAGCTAGCTTTCCAGTGGACCCAATCACTTGTTGCATCATACCTTGAAGTTTAGCAAACCCATATTCATGTCTCACAATCTGCTGTTGTGGAGGTTGTTGATAAGCATGCTACTGATTTTGCTGGTTGTACCCCTGTTGCCTTTAGTAAGGCACCATTTGCCCCTGTGGTCGCATAGCCCCATGATTATTGTTGTTATTGTATTGCTGCTGAGCTGGTTTGTATTGTTGATTCTTCTGACCCCAATTATGACCACCTGGTCTCGGTCCCCCGTAGATGGCCACATAATTCATGTTCTCCTGATATTGTTGATTATCACCTTCAGCACTTCATGAGCAAACATATGGTTTATTAATGTATGATGTACAGAGACCCCAATTGGTTACATCAACTATGTGTACCTGCTATTTCTGGCCTGATTCTTCAACCTTTTTGGTGAGGATGCTCATTTGTGTCATCAAAGTGTCATATTTTTAGCTATGGAGTTAGCCGTATCTAGAGCCACTGAGTGAACCACATGAGTGATTGGAGTGTTCCTTGTTGTCCATCCTGAGTTTTATGCCATCTTGTCAAGCAGGGTTTTGCTCTCTCTAAATGTCTTGCTCAAAAATGCTCCATCTACCGAAGCATCAACACTAGCTTTCAAAGTATCTGCTAACCCATGTAAAATCTCTGCCCCAGCATCTGCTTTGGAATACCATGATGTGTACACGTAACCAGTAGACCCTTGAATCTCTCCCACATTTCATGTAGCGTCGTAGTTGATCTTTATTTAAATCTCAATATCTCATCAATTTGCTGAGCAGTTTTGTTGGGTGGATGAAATTAGCTCAAATATTGCTGACTAATTCCTCCCAAGTAGTGATGGAGTTGATGGGGAGTGAATTAAGCCAAGTCTGGGCTGCTCCTGTCACTGAGAATGGAAACAACAACAAACGTATTGCTTTCGATGTCACATTGTGTTGTCTCTGCGTGGCACAGATTGAGAGGAAGTTCTTTGGATACTGCTGAAGATCTTCAACGTATGACCCAAAGAATAGTCCCTTGTTCTGCAACAGATGTAGTATGTTATTTGTGATCTATAATGAGTCTGCTTGTATTTGAGGGACTACAATAGCAGTTGCTAAGTTGTCATTTGTGGGTTGTGCCCAGTCATATAGTATTGCTTCTGGCACAAGAGGTGCCACACCCTGATCATTTAGATCATTTGCGTTGTTCCTGTTGTTTGGGTCAATCACATAGTCCATGTTATTTAGATTATCGTCTTCCATGTCTGGTTCAATTCTTTCGGTTGACTTTTGTTGTTGTTTTCCTTTCCGGTTTGCACGGTTCAATGCTTTGAACACCTTCTCAGGATCTGATAATGCTTCAAAAAATTCTCCAGCTCTTGAGGATTTTCTAGGCATGCACCTATAACAACCACGACTATAAACGTTAGAATTTCAATGACAAGTTTAAATTGAAGAAAATTGACTACACAAAGAATTTTTTGCATTTCTTTTTAACTGTAATCAATAACACCGTTAATTCTTCGGCAACGATACCAAAATTTGATCACGCCCAATTATGCCTTATAAAAAGGACAAAATGTTGCAACTATATTCCGGTTAACAAGTCTGGAGTTGAATACCACAGGGAATTAACCTATCAGTCATAGCTACATGACTCACAGAAATTCACGTATTCAATCTTCAGAAATATTTGAGTAACAATTTGGGTGTTTATTAACTAAATATTATGTAATAAAAATGCCGTAATTAAGAACTAGCTATAAACTGGTTGTAAGCAATAATGAGAAAGGTCTTAGGTTATGATTTCCCCTCTTGTTGGAATCTTTTCTGCTATGTTTGCTATAAATTTGCCTAAGTCTTCTTTATCAATAATAAGCACTCTAACTGTCGTAACTCTCTCACAAATAATTACAACAATATACTAAACATATTCTCCCGAATTACGCTAGCTGGCCTTAGTTACAGCTCACTTAAATCGCACCCAAGTTTTCGTTATCCCTAATCTCGTCTTTAAACCCTTCGTATTGATCCCTCATATAGGTTAGGAGTGGTCTTGTTCAACAACTACCTAAATATACACTCTCTCCCGAGTAATGCATACTCAATAGGCACAACTGATTGAGGACCCTTCAATCAACAACAATAACAATATAGTTGAACAAACAGTGAAATAATTAAGACAAATCTATATTATATATCAGAAATTCATCCTTCAAGACGTTCCATCAAAACCCTAGATTAAATGTTTAGCTACGCATAATCCTTTTCACAATCATAACAGTAGCATTCATCATTAATGATCAAAAAAGAGGAAGAAAGGTAAAACTCTATGTCGAATCTTCCGCCTTGCCTCTTGCCTCTTCTTGCCTTCAATAATCCTTCAAAAACCTTGATACCTTCTTTTTGGGCAAGTTGGGCTTATAGGTTAAGGAGAATTTCCCCATATCTTACGAAATTACCTCTAAAAATAATGTTCCTCGGAGTGACGAGTACGGCCGCGCTTAGGCCGCGCATATCGCATTCTATTCTGCCTAACGAGCGCAACTTGACCGTGGCCGTGCTTGGCCCGTACTCATGAAGTTCAGCTATTTTCTATTTTTTTTCCTTCTTCTTTCACGCACATTCACCTTTGATTGGCTTTCCTTGCTCCAAATTAGCTCCAAACATTGTTTAATGGCCTTTTAATCAATACTTGCTCCTGCAAAGCACGATATTCATAATTAGAGCCATTTGTTGTCATTTAACCTTCATATAGCAATAAAGCATAGCTAAGTTGAGGCGTAAATGGTCACTAAAATACATGAATATAGCCTATTATCAACACACTCGTTACCTTACGTACACGACATTCACATATCAAATGGAACCAAATCCTAAGGGGAGTTCCCCCACACAAGGTTAGGCAAGCCACTTACCTCGAACAAAGCTTAAATCAATCCAAAATTACGCTCTTTCAACGAGTATCCAACTCTGAGTGGCTCAAATCTAATCAAATCAATTACATAACGTAAATATAGCTAAAAGCAACTAATTTAGCTAATGAAATTAAAGCTAGGGTAAGAAAATAGAAAAACGCCCAAAAATTGTCCCCGGGACCACGCCTCGGAATCGGGTAAAAGTCATATATTATGAACACACCTTCACTCACGAGTCTAACCATACCAAATTAACTCAAATCTGATACCAAAACCTCTATCGATATCGCAAAATTCGGCCTAAGAATCTTTCTCAATTATTTCTAAAATTTCATCTCAAATCCAAAATTAAATGATGAAATTAAGCTTAGGTTAATGGGATATAATCAAGAAGGAGTTAGGAATCATTACCCACAAACTTCCTTCAAAAATTACTCTTAGTTTTGCCTTCTACCAAGCTCTCAAATAAATTTTGAGTTATGAACTCAAACCCTCATTTTTGAACTTTAAAATCTGCCACATTACATCATTCATAGCGAACGAAACCCCCGCCTCGCGTTCGCGTAGAACAAAGAATCCACTGCTCATTTTTCCTCATTCACGAATGCGATTTCCTTCTCGCGAACGCGTAACTTCAGCTCACTACAAGAAAGTATGGAATTTACAATAATATTTTAGCAACAATTAAAATATTGTTGGCTAAAATGGATAAATGACAACAACTCGATAAAATTGTTGCATAGCATAGATTTTTTGGCAACAAAATTTTCTTGTGCCAAATATGTTAATTTTGTTGCCATATTCTATGGTTTATATAATAAACTTTAAAATTTTAAAAATGACAACAACGTTCTAGCAACAACTATAGTATTGTTGCCAAATTTTAATGAATGGTACCAACTAATTTTAGAAAAACCCCTTCTTCTATACGAGACCTAGCTCTTTCCTCCCTTTACTAAAAATTCTTCTATTAGTATTAGTGAAAGCTCAATCCCAATTGTTGCAAAAAATAAAACTTTTAACATAATAAAGTGAAATTATAAACAAACTTGGTAACAATAAAGGATTTTTGTCAGTAATAAAATTATTTTGACATATGCTTCCTGTTGCCTAAAACGATTTTCCGCCGTGGCAAACCTTTTTCCCTTTTAATTAATTTTCCCGATTTTTTTAGCCCATCACTAATAACCATTATGGCTAGGGTTTTTGTTATCAATTCTACTTGAAAGAGCTCCTCCCCTGCTGTTGCGTCCTCTTCCCTGCCGCTGCGTCCTCTTTGTTGCTTCGTTTTGCGGCTGACCGGAGAAGAACATATAAGAATTCAATCTTTAATTGCTTTACCCAATTGCTTCACTAAATTATGGAAATACCAATGTTTGTGATTGTCTTTTATCATTGAAGTACTTAATGGGTATGTGTATCTTAAAATTTTCTATGCTAGAGAAGGATTTGCAATGTTTTCTCCTCTAATTCCTAATGCTACATAAATAAACTTTGCATAAGTTTTTCTTTTATTGTTGTGTAGTTTGTTGTTCCTTTTTTTCAATTCATCTTCTGCTATCATACCAATTTTTGTGATTGTGTTTTTTGTTATTCATCTTCTGCATTTACTTTTATCATATATCTATAGAGAGAGTACAAGATGTTAATTAATTGTGTACTTTTTTAAACAGAACCTTCAGCTCAGTTCAGATCTCTCTTTGTTTAAATAGCCGACATTTTATTCCCTAACAGATCTGTACGGCACCGTCCTCAGGTATGTGTGAACTCAAATACCCGTGTGATTGTCTTCTTTCTTTCCGAATCTGTTATGCAATTTTTTTACTTCGTGATTTTCTTTTTCTGGGTATTGTTCCAAATAATTGAAATCATTATCGTATACTTCATCTTCTGCACCGTAGAAGTTACTTTTATCATATTCATGCGAATCAAATACTTTTTTATCGTATACTTTGTGATGAATATAATTCATTAAATTCCTCTAAGTCAATAGCACACAAACATATGCTTCTGGAATATGAGCAGGTATAATTTTATGATAAAGAATTAGAAACAGAATATTAAAAAAACCTACGGTTAAAGCTGTCGGAGAAATTTACCCATGCCCTAGCTTCTTTAGAGAAACCTTTACCAGGAATATAGAGATATGAGCTTTACGAAAGTATGTAATCGCAATCCATTCTACTAGTTGGCGAAGTAAAGCTGTTATAAAAGGGCCTATTTCTGTCAAAGTTATGCATAATGCTAGGCATGATGTCAAGAATTGGAAGGAAGTTTCTGATGTAGCAAATGATAGGATTGTTTCTCATATGCTGGTAATTCACTCTATTCCCTCAAAATCTTCTTGTTGGTCCAATACACATAAGCAAATTTTAAATTCGGAATTGAATAATACACAGGAACAATGATATAAAGTATACTGATAAACCAAATTTAGAGCGGTTGACTCTGAAACATCCCTTGGTTCATTGGTAGCCAATCGAAATTCTATTAGTAAGTTCACTTAAATTTGTTTTGAATTCAGGACACCTTCCAACTTTCAGACACACAACACAATAGGGACACTATCCTTAAAACAGCTAATAAGTTGTATAGATATCATCGTAGTATGCTCCATGATCATTTCAAGAAATATGCTACAAAAGAGGAACGCTTGCAGAACATGTCAACCGATGTTAATGAAGCTGAATGGAAGTTCTTGGTTGAATATTTTGATTCTGATACTTATAAGGTAACTAATATTGAGGTATAGTTATTTTTGTACTAATTCGGGAATACTATGTGGTTACACACAGACCCATCTTCCACCAGTATTGGCTACATCAATTAAGGTAATGTTACATTGCATATGTTTGATGCTCGTGTATTTTTGGTGGTGTATTCTTTATCTCAAAATCGAGTGACTGGAAGTTGTGTAAATAATTCATTTTATCTACCTCGAGGACACCTGTCCTCTTCTCTGTACTTATTTCCTTATCATTTAGATTCCTTTCCTTGCCAGAAAAGCATTTACTTTATGTGAACATGTATGTTTGTGATATGAGCTAATTCTTTTCCTCACTAGTTTAGATTCTTAAACTAATTATTTTTCTCACTGGTTTAGACTCTTAATTTTTTAGCATCATCTAGGAAATTCTAATTCCTGCCTACAAGCATATGTACATTTATAGTTCACACGTTATTCTGACTACCCCTAATCCGGAAATTCTTACCTTGATAAGCATTTGGCGTGTTGATGGGTCTCCTTCTCTTTTCTTTTTTTCTGAGCTGAGGATATTTTGAAAACAGCATCTCTGTCATATCGGTTAGGGGTAAAATCTACATACACATTACCCTCCCCATATCCTACTTTGTGGGATTTTATTGAATAGTTATTGTTATTGTTGTATGTGATTATGTTCTCTCTTTTCGATGCACACAATTATTTACAGTTTACACATTTGTATGGTTGTTCTCTCTAATTCCTCTGCATAGAACCTAGACAACTACTGTTAATGTAGTATCATATCAACTTAGGATATTAATCCCAACCCTCCTATCAAAACAAGTGCATTTTAGTACAATTATTTTGCAGCATGAACATGTCATGAATGATGAAATTAATTTATGATAAGTTATCATTCCATCTGACAGTGAGTGCCTTTGCAGCTCATCTGTCTACTAAATATTTTCAGCATCTTTCCCCTGTGTTTGGCAAATATGAACATTTGTTCTCTGTGCACGTTTTATGACCAAGTCATGTTATAGTAGAGGAAACTTTTGATACTTTACCCAACTATCAACCATTGTAGCATAAAAGCCCACCAAATCCTAGAAGGTGGGTGGGTATACTATCTCCTTTCTCTCTGCTTTATGTTACTTGCAGGAATACATCAATATTAAAATACAAAGTTATGTTCCTCCTACCATCATCTTCGTACATAAGATGAGTCATTACCAAGTATACCCAAAGGTCCACTAACATGCTAGAAATTGCAGGTATCATACAACTCTAAGATAAAATCATGTCAAACGTCTAGCAATGAATTTAACTTGATAGTATTTGCTACAATCTAGTGAATTCTTCTCATGTATTAAAGGAGATTAAAACTGAGGTACCAATTCTCACCTTGTCATAAATAATCCAGTTTATCTCATATAAGAACAACTAGTCTTTGGTTTTTGGAATAATGTCAATCAATTATTTTGCATCTAAAAAGTTCTGATTATCAGGCGTCTTAACCTTATCAGGCCTGGGTTCCCGAACTCTGTCATGATCAAGATTTCTGCTCTCATCCCTGGTTCGTTTAGTATCTTCATCAAGCTTGTCCCGATCCCTCTGGCTGGACCTGCCATGAGTTCTTTTGTGTTTGTCCTTCTCTCCATCAGGCCTCTCTTCTTTAGGATTGACATTTGAAAATCGCTTAGCAAGTTCTGCACCCACAGTCGGTGGTGATTCAGAGATGGAAGGTTGGACCATATGTCGCTCATCAATGGAATAGTCAATTGGAACCAATGGCCTCATCTTCTTTTCTTTTTTAGTATCCTCATCCTCATCTTCTTTTCTTTTTAACTGCATTGTAGTAGCCAGTGTCACAGGTCAGACACCTGCAGCTGCACCAGCCAAAGTGCCAGTTGGTGCTAAGAATACTAGACCACCAGCTGCTGCACCCACAAAGACTAAAACTCCTGCCCTTGCTTCTGCACCAGCCTCAGCACCACCCACAGCTGTTTCTACTCTTCCAGCAGTTGCACCAGCCACTCCTCCTACTACCCTAGTTGTTACTGCACCAGTATCAGCACCACCAGCTAAAACACTAGTAGTTCTCCACCAGCTGCAGCTAAAACCCAATTCCTAGAATTTTAATTCGTTACCCTTAGATGTCTGAGGCTTTGGAGCTTCTTGTTTTTTGACTCTATTAAGTAATTAAACGCATTAGTTTGTTTGTCTTAGTAGGATGGTTAAGTAATTACTTGATTAATATGGACAGGAGTCTCATAGCTCAATCCAGGTAAATATTATTGTTCAGTAATAGTGCTTTTGGGGTTGAGTTAGGCGCAAGAGCCATACTTTTCAATCCGGAACACTTATTGTACTTGCCATTTTAATTTTCGCAAGTTGTGTTGATATTATTCAAAGCAACCAGCTATCAAACTCAATGTAGAGAATGAGTGAGCGAAACAAAACCAATAAGGCAAACCAAGAAATGAATCATATTTGCGGCAGAAAATCATTCCAGGCAATATCTTTTGAACAGGTAACATATGTTTTTATTTTTACGAGTTTTGGTTATTCTTGATTTAATAACATAATTTGATTTGTTTTGGTAGAGAAATAAAAATACTGGAAAAGAACCAAACTTGCAGAAACTTTGGGAATTGACTCACATGAAGGACGGACATTGGGTTAATGATGCCTCTGCTGAATTAAATGTACATTTGACACTTTTATCTTTATTCCTATAATATGAATTTTTAGAAATAAATATTTAAAGTAAAAGACTGTATAAATTTTTTTTAGGATAAGGTGAACGAATATATTGCTGAACAAATCCAAGAAATTGAAGAGGATACCGATTTGGACCCGATTGTTAATGCTGCATTTGTGAAAATTGTTGGAGAAATATAAAGTTATTGTCGGGGTCATGGATCGGGAGTTAAGTCAACCAGTAGGAGATCCATAAATGGAATTCAAGAGAAACTGCAAGCACAACAAAAATAGGCAGACTAAGAACTTCGTAAACAAGAGAGTGTAGAATGCCAGCTAAAAGAAGTACAGAAACAGCCTGAGGAGGAGCGGAAAAATCGAGAAGCCTTCGTGGTTGACCAAAAATTATTAAAAGAGAGCATGATGGCACTAGCATCCCATATACTACTTAGTGAGGCATTTCATTACTTACTTTTGATCATAAGAATATTTCTGTAACAATAAACGTGGTAGCATGTTAGCATTGCTCTAAACACAAGAAAACAGATAATATCTAATTGAAGCATAGCTCTAGAATTGATTGCAAATAAATGTCCATACATACTTGTAAAGTAATAATCACTCATGTACTAAACTAGCAAATGATACCTTATTACTTACATATGATCCACAAAATAACACCACCGGGCATGCTTGTATTGATTATTTACTTTTGTCGCTCACACTATTTGTGTTTCTGACTCGTTCCCATATCATTCACTTCCACTGATTTGTACGACAAATTAAGTTATGTAATCTTATTATATTTAACAGAATGGAGTTTCTTGTGGACTTCTAAACATTATTTCCAATTTAAGTGGTTCAAATGAGGCAACTCGTTCAAGACTTTTGGATAACATCACGTTAAGAAACTTGGTCTAACTCTTGTAAAAATAAATTTGTTGGTTGATATTATTCAATATCATGTTTGTATTATAGTTTTCAGCTACAATTTATTTAGTTCTATGTTATAGTTACCAAAAAATGGTTCTTATCAAACGACCTTCCTCATACCAAGCACACATACATTTTAGTTTAAACAATATTTCGGCATAGCTAAATTATACCAGAAGTCTTTGCTAAATTATACATGTATCTCCTTTTTTACATCATCAGTTTTGGTACAGTACACTAAGGTTTTCTGCTACACAAGTTCTTTAACACTATTCTGTTTACATAAAGATTTTGTCTCATTCATCACAATAATATAAATATTCCAATAGTACCATTTTGTTACAGAAAAAGATCACTTTGCTTTTTCTTCTTCCCCGACTTAAATCAGAATATACGCATAACACAATATTCTGGGATGACAATGAGCTACAAATGATTCAACCAAGTTCATTACATCACCAAACAATTATGCATAAGCTATTTATTGAACAAGAATTTCTAACAATTAAGAAGGTTGTTTTTATCTAAAATGTGTTAACATTAGAGGACTTTAAATATGCCTTCTCTTTAGTTACCTCACGAGCATGGGAAAGCTCTCGAGGTGTATAAAAACTATAATTATAATTTATCTTCTTTTGCAGGATGAATATGAATAAACCAATATAGCTGACAATATGGTTCATCTAATGCTCAAGCTACTAGAAGAAGATTTACTTTTGGGTTGTTATTAGATTAGAAATTATGACCCTGTAGATGCTCTTGTGATTATTTTTAAGTAAGAACATGTGTTTTAGTAGTATTTAGTTTTTGAAAGTATGTAAATACTTAGTGCATCAGTTGTATTGACCTTTGCA
>MU664846.1:86396-102900 GCA_026770625.1 Nicotiana glauca
ATATATATATATATTTGTGATAGTTTAAAAGAAAATGTGATTTGTGTATGTAGCAACTACACATTTATTATTGTTAGCAGTGTAACAGAAAATATAATATTGTTGGCAAAAAATGGTTTGTGCCCACAACAATACGTGTTGCGAAAAGCCTTTATAACATATTATTATCTACCTTCCTGTAATTTTTTTGCCATAAGGAGTATTGTTGCGAAAATAATAATAATTTACGCAACAATTAATTTTTGTTGCAAAATATTTTTATAAGCCATAAGTATATAATCAAAATATAATTTATGGCAACAATATTTCTTGTTGCGTTAAGTCAGCTTTTGGCAATGACAATTTTTGTTGTTGTAAAAACTTTTCCCATCAGCATTTATTGCAACGGCATGTAACAATTTTTTTGTTGTTGCCAAAAGTACTTTTCGCAACAATATCTAATGTATGGCAACGAAAAAAGTTGATGCAAATTCCATACTTTCTTGTAGTGGCTGCCAAGACCTTCGCGAGCGCAACCCCTTATACGCGTACGCGAAGAGTAAATTCATAAGGTCTCATCTACTCCATCTTCTCTATGCGAACGAGGTGTCATTCACGCGTTCGCGATACACTAAGTCCAAACCTTCACAAACGCGTCCCCAGACTCACGAACGCAAAGAGCATTTTCTTCTTCTGCCCAAACTCTTCTTCGTGAACGTGAAGAACAAATCTCTGCAACAAAAACCAGCAAAATATGTTATGCTTCTAAGTCCAAAAATGACCAGCTCAGTATCTGAAATACACCTGAGACCCTCGGGACCTCAATCGAACATACCAACCAATCCTAAAATACCATACGAACTTAGTCGAGCTCTCAAATCACATAAAAAAATGCTAAAATCTCGAATCATTCTCCAAGCAAAACTTAATGAACTTGAAATTTCAAAATTCTACAACCGATGCCGAAACTGACCAAACCATGTCCGATTGATCCCAAATTTTGCACACAAATCATATTCAACACTATGAACCTACTTCAACCTCCGGAATCGGATTCTGACCCCGATATAAAAAATTCAAATATCGGCCTGTGTCACGACCCAATTCCCGAACCCGATCGTGATGGCGCCTCTCATGAAGACAAGGCCAGCCAACAGACATACAATACTTCTTTTCACCATTTCTTAGCAACAATGAGTCGAAAACAATAGATAATATTAACATAAGTGAGGAAGAAAATGATATAACAGGGAACCATCCCCAACTCAGCCCGAAATCGGGGTGTCACAAGTCACGAGCATCTAAAGAAAACCTGAACACAACTACGCGGCGAATAATATACAATAATAAATTCTGGAATTTCAAAGACAAAGTCCGATGCCGCGAACGATGGCGGTCACCTTGCTCAGCTACAATAGTAGTACCTCTAATCAGCTAATAACTCGCTACCGGGGGAACAATACCTGCAACTGCACGTGAGGTGCAGGGAGTAAAGTGAGTGCTCCAACTCAGAGAGTAATAAAAGTAAATAATAACTGGGCGATAAGAACTCACGTATAACAGATCATCATGCTGTATAGAAGCAGTGAAAAGCCTATACGTTGAGAAGATCAGTGAAAAATGTGAAACCTTTCAAAGTATCTTGGCTCAGTTTTAAATCACTTTTGAAGATGATCCTTTCAACAGTTGCAAAAAAATAATTTTCAACAATTAGTGACACTACGCACAGAGACCCGCCCCTCGGGCAATATTCTTATTCCCGATCAGCCACTATTACCTGACCAAATGCATCATACAGTGTCATTGTTACCACTGTCTAAGATTTATCCTCTTTAAGAGTGATCAGACAATACCAGAACAGCAAACAGATATCTCAAGAAACAAAACAAACAACGAATAGTGAATAAATGCATGAATGCAATGAAATGCAAATAACGGTACATTCCAGTACCCGCTGCAGCTTGCAACCCGCTCCATTTATTTATCGTCGACGACGCTCACTGGGGTATGTACAGACTCCGGAGGGGCTCTATAGCCCAAGCGCTATAATCAAGCCATCTCGTGGCATCAACCAGGCCCTCGACCTCAATATCAATACAGTATCGCTGCGGCGCGCAACCCGATCCGGCGCTCACTGGGGTGTGTACAGACTCCGGAGGGGCTCCTACAGCCCAAGCGCAATATCAACCATCTCGTGGCATCAAATAGGCTCTCGAACTCAATATACATATATCATCGCTGCAGCGTGCAGCCCGAGCCATCCATATACTCAGAAATCACTATAACACTGCTGCGGCGCGCAGCCCGATCCATGCTCAGTCCAGAAATGCACATAAGCCACTTGGGCAATATTAACATGATATTCCTAAGCTCAAAACGTCAATAAAATATTGTTTAAGTTCTCACGTCTTAGAAAAATGGCTGAGTTTGTAAAATAGTATTAAAACCTTGGACTGTAATCAAATAATATACAAGTAATGCAAAAATAGTGATATCAATCCCCGAAGAAATCACATAGTTGGCACGAAGCCCCAAATATGGAAATCAGCCCGAATTATGATGATAACAAATAATTTGAGTCAAATACGCAGTAAAAATCAACAATCGGGACGGACCATGTCACAGTCCCCCAACGGTGCTCTACCCTACGCTCATATCCGGCGTGCAAGTCACCTCAATATAGCACTCTGATGTGCAAATCCGGGGTTTCAAACCCTCAGGATATCATTTACAAATATTACTCACCTCAAACCGGCAAAACCTCTAGCCCGCGACGCCTTTGCCCCTCAAACCGGCCTCCACGCGCGTCGAATATAACCAAAATCAGAGAAAATACATCACAGTGTGCTAAGGGAACAATACCCAATCGAAAGAAATCGAGAAATAGCAAAAATCTCGAAACTAGCAAAACTTGAGACCCGGGCCCGCTTCTCGAAAAATTACGAAACTCACATTATCGGACTCGTCGTCTCTCCACGAGTCCATACACACCATGAACTCCCAAATCCGAGCTCAAATGACCTATCAAATCCCAATTTGGAATATCAAAAACTCAAGCCCTAGTTCATAAATTTTAGGCTCAATTTCCATGAATTTCTAGATCAATTTCACAATATAATCATGTTTTTAGTTCATAGAACTTACCTTCAGTCAAGCCCCTTCGAAACCCTCTTCAATTTCTCCCAAAAAGCTCCCAAGATGCTCAACAATGAAGGAAAAATGCCTTAACTCGCGGAACAAAATGACATTTTATAACCCTTTCCTGTCCAGCCCTTTTCGCATCTGCGATAACATAACTGCTTCTGCGGTTACCGCTTCTGTGCCCCTTTTCTTCTTTTGCGGACTTTCACTTGAGAGCCACGACCGCTTCTGCGGTCCAAAATCGCTTCTACGGTGACCGCTTTTGCGGAACCCCTTCCGCTTCTGCGTAAATGCCAAGCTTTTCTAAAATCGCACCTGTGACCTTCACACCGCATCTGCGGAACCGCTTCTGCGGTCCCTTTTCCGCAGATGCGGAAATACCAGAACTAGCAGACTTAAACATGCAACAAACTCCAAAACTCTTCGTTCAACCACCCGAACTCACCCCGAGGTCCCCGGGACCTCAACCAAAAGCACAGATATGATCTATTACCTTATTCAAACTTGCTCGAACCATCAAAACATTACCGTTAACACCAAAATCATCAAATTTTACCAAATCAAAGCCTAAGTTCTTTAAGAACTTCCGAAATGCACTTTCGATCAAATCCCGACCAAACGATGTCCGAATGACCTGAAAATTTACACACATATCCAAAATCACCTAACGAAAATACAGAAACTCTCGGAATTCCATTCCGACCCTCGGATCATATTCTCACCTATCAACCGGAATTCGCCAAAATACTAACTTTGCCCATTCAAGCCTAATTCTACACCGAGCCTCCAAAATTACTTCTGATTGCGCTCCTAAGCCTCAAATCATCCCCCGAAGCTAACCGAATCATCGGAAATCACATGCGAGCCCTCTAACTCTCAAGTCAACTTCCGGGTGACTTTTCCAAACCAACATTTCCTTAAAGAGACTAATTGCCCCATTTCCTACCAAATCCAATCCGAGTCAACTCAAACTCGCCCAACACATATAATAAATCATGAAGGAGCAATAAACACGGAAAACGGGACGAAAACACATGAGACGACGGGTCGGGTCGTCACATCTGCCCCAACTTAAAACAACGCTCGTCCTCGAGCGTACCCAGAGTTGTCCTAGAAGCCAACCAATAGCTGAATAACCTTACCAAGCATATACTCGGGGTTATCCCAAGTCACCCTATCTCGCATAGGTCCGATAACACAACATAGCTGAAATCTCACAACCCACCTAGACCATGACCCGTAGAACCACATTGCACTTTACGAAATTGTACGCAAGACCAGAACCTCACATCTATACTCAGGATAAGTCCGAACCAGCAGTAATAACCCATACTTACAACTTCCAGTGCAATTCTATGATATACCACATAGCTCAAACACATGCAGCGATAACTCCCATTCACGGCAGCTGCCCACAACAACCATATACCGATAAAAGCCTCTTATTAGCTAAAGTCTTATTCCAACACTTCCATATCTTACCAATGATAATGAAACACACAGTAGACCATAACCATTTCTCAGATTAACCATTCGTGAAGGCATTTCTTCCTTTTTGACTAATACCACAGCAGATTCCGAGCCGAACCTCGATATTATTCTTCCAACAAGCTGTAATCAAATCTGTTCATATTCATTAATGACTCCTACGATCACCTCGAATCCAACACACCACTCAGGTGATATGACACCTCAACACAGGCCTAAGTCACAACTTGCATAATCCACGCACCAATGAAGGGCGGTCTGAACATACTCAAATCATGACAAATGACTCAAACAAAAGAGCTGTAACTCAAACTCCTCAGTACCATCACAACACGAGGCTGGGACCCGTCCCACATCATAGAAATAGAATACCTTAATCTACCCCAAAGGGTCTAATCTCCACGTAGCCTTGCTACAATGCGCGATCCTATCCAAACACTGTTATACATGAAGCTCCCCAAGTTGCTATACTCGAAATTGACAACCATACACGATGGATATCTGGAAGCCAAACAAATCATTATACCCATGGTAAAGCAAGTAATATACACCATAAAATCCTGAAAGGACACAATCGGTGCGCCATTCGCCGAGCAACACCCAATACGGACTTTCCTTAGAAACCAGGAAGCAAGGCATACACTATAGCATTTGGAAAACTATTCTCGACATCACACTGTTGCGGCGTGCAACCCGACCCAGATAACATACCCATGGCGGCGTGCCACTTGATCAACACATACCCATGGTGGATTGCCACTCGATCAACACATATATCTCACATAAGGCGATGCACATCGAGCCAAATATGCTCATTATAGCAAAATACCTAGTATTAATCGTAAGCACACTGAGTGCATAACAATACCTACATATAGCATTATAAGCTACAAAACTCATGCACAACTGAGGTTTCCCCCTCAACTTCCACTAAAATCCCAATAGCACCGCACCATATGTGCCCATAGCCCGCAAATCATAACGTCTCACAACACGGAAAACAACTCACACTGGAACATGCATCCGAAAAGTCCCTTAACGCCGAAATTGGACAATAATAGCAACCTCTGCACTGACATCCGTCATGAGGGCCTAATTAGGAAAAAAAAAAGTAGCCCTTCCCAGCCGTCCGCTGGATCCTCGAAAGATAAACCACTCCACAAGGACATAACCCAATGCTCCTCGCCACTCAAACCGTGGCGTTTTCGGCATAGCCCATAACGCAATAGTCCAGAATTAATCTAACACTAAGACAACCAGTCTGAACTCTAACATCACATCCAAAATCCAACATACCAGCAACGAAAGATTCACTCGAGCCTCCGAATCCCAATAGTCGCCAAACAGTGCCGATACACACGATCCACCATCACAAATAGCCCAAATATGAGGACTTCCGCCTCCAATTCCACATAACATACGAATCCTCATACTTGATCCCAGATTTGGCCGTTCGAACACATGCCACGGCTAAATATCCAATAATCTCCCTGTGCCACCAAGCAAACTCGAATATCACCCGTCGATCTAATGAGGAAGTGTCGCAACACCACCGAAGTGCCATTACTTAATCACATTGCTCTTTCTCTGAATCATATACTCTTATCGAATTGCCTTCAAACAGCCGTACCTTTTTCCTTGATTATCAGAGGCTACCCGCTGCCTAAGTGCTTTATGAATTTCCTTTCTAACCTGAACTGAAACTTATCTAATCACGAACTTCCATTGATCTCATCTAGAAGAAAATCCTTACACATCTCATGCCTCTCACATTCGTAGAAAATGCACCTCTTCAACCACGGTAGCAATCAACAAGAACTCTCCCAATTTCACTTGCACATACTAAACTACCATGCCTGAATCCTTCTAACCAAATCACGCTAAACAAGTCGTCAAAACCCAAGAGCATTGCTGCACAATTACATGTGCTAACTCCTTACCTAAAATACACACCAAGAAATAATCATACCCTTACCATGATGACCCATTCCGTTATCACGCTACTCCATTTATCTAAATTTCTTCTGATTCGTCTTCAACTTGATATTCGCCTTGGTTGTAGTACCAAGTTGCCTCACCCCAGGTTTGCCACACGAGACTCGAACATAAGACTACACTGTCTAAGACCCATAGGCCACTAAATACGCTCTCAAATATTCCCAGAAATACCACATTCCCTCATTCTCTGCTTGAAGAACGTACTGCAAATCTGAATTCGTTGCCATTACCTTCTAGATACCGATGCATAGAATCCCATAATCATTATAAAAATACCACAAACCTTGACTTTTTCTCTAACCACATACACGACTTTAAGGCACCTGATTGTTACATGTTGAACCTTGAACACAATAAGACCATTTTCGAGAGTCATTTACTTCATATTCGATCTGTAATTTACTTGTCTTAGCGAACAGAACCACCCGTGCCTTATTAGCACTCTGACACCGCAGGACATGATCTCATTAAAATACCAAAAAACATCTTCCTTCTCAATACACTAAGCCTTCTTTATCCATAACAGCTCCAGAGATCCTATCGCTTCAACACTCCTACGAAGTATCATATAACCTTTGTCAAAATTTTGCTTCACTCGTGCCATCCTCGGCTCAATTTCTGCAACCAGAACTGATTCGCCAGCATATCTCGAAACGGAACCAACATAGCACATAATTGTATGATCAGCTAATCAACAGCAACCTCCCCAACTTGGGTCGAAGCCATCTATCAGGATACATTTAATAACCCATAATACTTTTACACTAATGATGCCACAATATTATAGTGAGATTAAACTCAAATCATCTACTAGTTTATGAAAACACAGATCCTAGGATACTGAAATCCTCTACAAACCTCGCATTCATCCCCACATCAGCTGAGTCCACTCTCTGAAGCGACCCAAATTTTCCAATTACAACACTTACCCTTCAATTACACATGAGATCTTCTAACAATATACATAAGAAGCGTACCCCTTAAGAACACTCCGTAGGAGATAACCCACCTGCTTCGCCTCAATTTAGTATTTCAGCACACCTTCCACCGTCATACATATAACACAGCCATTTAGTCTTCCTAAGTCGGAACTCATACCGCCACATGTAATGCACTGTACTTTTCAACTAGGAGATATGAAAATATTCTTCACGCGCCTAACTCGGGCTACACATCAAGCCACAATAAGAATCGAATCACTTAACAGTCCATCTACTATCCTGCAAACTTTTTTGTCATTACCAAGTCATATAGAAATATTACACAGTACCAACATCCTCATTACGTAGCTATCCAGCCGCCATTCCCACAATTAGGGACAATACTGAACATACAATTTCATAACAGCAGCTCGCAAAATTAGCACCTTGGTGCTCAAGCCATAAGCAAAAATCCGGCCTCAAGTCCTCCAGACTGGCCCAACATCAAACTCACGGAGATTACATCTCGCCCCTCGATCGAGGAATCACAAGCCATCAAGGCACATCTGATATTGAGCACTCACGTGCGCATACACTCACGTGGAAGGAATTTTAAGAGTTTTCTTTTCAAGCCGAATCAAGGACGCACGGTAAGATTCAAGAATGTGAAGTTTTCCTAAAGGTTCTGCAACCTCTCGAGGATAAATACAGACGTCTGCGTACCGATCCGCGTGACTCTACTAAACCTGCTCATGACTCGTGAGACCTAGTAACCTAGGCTCTGATACCAACTTGTCACGACCCAATTCCCGAACCCGGTCATGATGGCGCCTCTCGTGAAGACAAGGCCAGCCAACAGATATACAATACTTCTTTTCACCATTTCTTAGCAACAATGAGTCGAAAACAATAGATAACATTAACATAAGTGCGGAAGAAAATGATATAACAGGGAACCATGCCCAACTCAGCCCGAAATCGGGGTGTCACAAGTAACGAGCATCTAAAGAAAACCTAAACACAACTACACGACGAATAATATACAATGATAAATTCTGGAATTTCAAAGACAAAGTCCGGTGCCGCGAATGCTGGAGGTCACCTTGCTCAGCTACAATAGTAGTACCTCTAATCAGCTAATAACCCGCAACCGGGTGAACAATACCTGCAACTGCATGTGAGGTGCAGGGAATAAAGTGAGTACTCCAACTCAGTGATTAATAAAAGTAAATAATAACTGGGCGGTAAGAAATCACGTATAACAGATCATCATGCTGTATAGAAACAGTGAAAATCCTATACGTTAAGGAGATCAGTGAAAACTGTGAAACCTTTCAAAGTATCTTGGCTCAGTTTTAATCTCTTTTGAAGATGATCCTTTCAACAGTTGCAAAAAAAATAATTTTCAACAATTAGTGACACTATGCATAGAGACCCGCCCCTCAGGCAATATTCTTATTCCCGGTTAGCTACTGTTACCTGACCAAACGCATCGTACAGTGTCATTGTTACCACTGTCTAAGATTTATCCTCTTTAAGAGTGATCAGACAATACCAGAACAGCAAACAGATATCTCAAGAAACAACACAGACAACGAATAGTGAATAAATGCATGAATGCAATGCAATACAAATAACGGTGCATTCCAGTACCCGCTGCGGCGTGCAGCCCGCTCCATTTATTTATCGTCGACGGCGCTCACTGGGGGTGTGTACAGACTCCGGAGGGGCTCCTATAGCCCAAGCGCTATAATCAAGCCATCTCGTGGCATCAACCAGGCCCTCGGCCTTAATATCAATATAGTATCGCTGCGGCGCGCAGACCGATCCGGTGCTCACTAGGGTGTGTACAGACTCCAGAGGGGCTCCTACAGCCCAAGCGCAATATCAGCCATCTCGTGGCATCAAATAGGCTCTCAGCCTCAATATACATATATCATCACTACGGCGTGCAGCCCGAGCCATCCATATACTCAGAAATCACTATAACACTGCTGCGGCGCGCAACCCGATCCATGCTCAGTCCAGAAATGCACATAAGCCACTTGGGCAATCTTAACATGATATTTCTCAGCTCGAAACATCAATAAAATATTGTTTAAGTTCTCAAGTCTTAGAAAAATGTCTAAGTTTGTAAAATAGTATTAAAACCTTGGACCGAAATCAAATAATATACAAGTAATGCAAAAACAGTAATATCAATCCCCGAAGGAATCACATAGTTGGCACGAAGCCCCAAACATGGTAATCAACCCAAATTATGATGATAACAAATAATTTGAGTCAAATACGCGGTAAAAATCAACAACCGGGACGGACCATGTCACAGTCCCCCGACGGTGCTCTACCCCATGCTCATATCCGGCGTGCAAGTAACCTCAATACAACACTATGATGTGCGAATCCGGGGTTTCAAACCCTCAAGATATCATTTACAAGTATTACTCACCTCGAACCGGCGAAACCTCTAGCCCGCGATGCCTTTGCCCCTCAAACCGGCCTCCACACGCGTCGAATCTAACCAAAATCAGAGCAAATATATCACAATATGCTAAGGGGACAATACCCAATCGAAAGAAATCGAGAAATAGCAAAAATCCCGAAACTAGCAAAGCCCGAGCCCCGGGCCTGCTTCTCAAAAAATTATGAAACTCACATTACCGGATTCCTCGTCTCGCCAGGAGTCCATACACACCAAGAACTTCCAAATCCGAGCTCAAACGACCTATCAAATCCCAATTTGGAATATAAAAAAACTCAAGCCCTAGTTCATAAATTTAAGGCTCAATTTCCATGAATTTCTAGATCAATTTCACAATATAATCATGTTTTTAATTCATATAACTTACCTCCAGTCAATGCCCTTCGTACCCTCTTCAATTGCTCCCAAAAAGCTCCCAAGATGCTCAACAATGGAGGAAAAATGTCTTAACTCGCGGAACAAAATGACATTTTAAAACCCTTTCCTGTCCAGCCCTTTTCGCATCTGCGATAACATAACCGCTTCTGCGTCCCTTTTCCGCTTCTGCGGACTTTCACTTGAGAGCCACGACCGCTTCTGCGGTGACCACTTTTGCGGAACCCCTTCCGCTTCTGCGAAAATGCCAAGCTTTTCTAAAATCGCACATGTGACCTTCCCACTGCATCTGCGGAACCGCTTCTGCGGTCTCTTTTCTGCAGATGCGGAAATACCAAAACCAGCAGACTTAAACATGCAACAAACTCCAAAACTCTCCGTTCAACCACCCGAACTCACCCCGGGGCCCCTGGACCTCAACCAAAAGCACAGATATGATCTATTACCTTATTCAAACTTGCTCGAACCATCAAAACATTACCATTAACACCAAAACCATCAAATTTCACCAAATCAAAGCCTAAGTTCTTCAAGAATTTCCGAAATGCACTTTCGATCAAATCCCGACCAAACGATGTCTGAATGACCTGAAAATTTACACACATATGCTAAATCACCTAATGAAACTACAGATGCTCTCGGAATTCAATCCGACCCTCGGATCAAATTCTCAACCATCAACCGGAATTCGCCAAAATACTAACTTTGCCCATTCAAGCCTAATTCTACACCGAACCTCCAAAATTACTTCTGATTGCGCTCCTAAGCCTCAAATCATCCCCCAAAGTTAACCGAATCGTCGGAAATCACATCCGAGCCCTCTAACTAACAAGTCAACTTCTTGTTGACTTTTCCAAACCAACCTTTCCTTAAAGAGACTAATTGCCCCATTTCCTACCAAATCCAATTTGAGTCAACTCAAACTCGCCCAACACATATAATAAATCATGAAGGAGCAATAAACAGGGAAAACGGGACGGAAACACATGATACGACGGGTCGGGTCGTCACATCCTGATACTCAAAAAATTCAACTTTATCATTTCAAGCCTAAATGAGCTACGGAGCTCAAAAACACAAACCGAACACACCTCTAAGCCCAATATCACCTAACGGAGCTAACGGAGTCAACGGAATTCCATTCCAAAGATGTCTTCACACTGTTATGACTTCGATTCAAATTCTAAGACTTAAGCTCTCATTTAGGGTCTAAGTGTCCCAAAACACTCTGAAACTCAAAATAAATTATCCCAGCAAATCATAATAGCAGAAAATAGATACGGGAAAGCAATTTATAGGATATCGGAGCATTAACTCTCAAAACGACCGGTCGAATCGTTACAATTTCCTAATTGCATCGGAACTGAGTTTGCACTCTCATATATCGTTAGTAAGTTGTAACCTTCAACAAGAGAGGTTGAACTATGATTAGCTTGTTACTATAGTTAAAATTGTTATGAAATATTAACGATCACAAGTTTTTGATTAGAAGTTTTCATTTTTTTTATGAAAGTTTGTCTCAGGACAAACTATGACATACTACTAGAAATTCGGTAAAAACTGACCAACTTTGTTCGCTTAAAAAATTGGCCAACTTTGATCGGTTTTCTTTGGTGCAAAAATATGAAAAACTACTTTTGATTCCCGCTAAATTTATTTTTCAAGAAACCGACGACCTTAGGTCGGTTTTTGCAATTAAAATAAATAAAAATTAATATTAAAAAACCGACCAACTTTGGTCGGTTATTTTCGTGCGAAAATACAATTAAAGAGTATAAATAAAATAAAAAGACAATCTTAAAACAAAATGCACCAATGGTCTAGTGGTAGAATAGTATACTGTCACATTACACACCCGGTTCGATTCACAAATGGTGAATCTTTTGATAACATAAATAAAATATCGACCAACTATGGTCGGTTTTTTTTTGCAATATATTTTTTTTTGAATTTAATTCACTAACCAACGTTGGTCGGTAATTTTCGACCAACTTTGCTCGGTATATTAAAATGACCATCAAAATACCATCCAAGCATATTTGGTCGATAATTGGCAATAACCGATCAAAGTTAATTATTTTTTATCGGTATTTACTGGATTTATATTAGTCGCACATAAAATTTATTTACTTTTCATATAAAGATAATTTGAATAAAAATACTGTTCAAAATCTGGAAAAATATTCCAGCTTAATATTCTGGAGTTCCAGTATAATATACCGGTCCATCATAATATACTGGAGTTTGGAGCACCAGTGCTCCAGTCTCCAGTATATTATACTGGAGCCAGCAAAGTATATCAATCCAACATAATATACTAGAAGTTGACACATAGGTGCATCGAACACCAATATATTATGCTGGACCGGTCTCTGTTGCAACAAAATAATGGCTATTTTTTATTGACTTGATAAATACTAGTTTTTTTTAAATGATCAGTCCGAAAACTGGCTAGACCATACTATTTTTACCTTGATAGATACCTTCATACTCCAGAGGACTGACTCCGTTTTAACTCTTTCTCCTTATCAGTAGAGAAGCTCGATCAATGAACGAATATTTCAAATTTGAATGACTTGAAAATAAACAAAAGAAAAAGTCCATTGAGAAGGGAGATTTGGTGGGTCGATGACAAATGGGGAATTAATTATCCAAAATACATAACAATTATTTAAAAAACATGTGCATTTATCTAAAATCTTAGACAACCATACTCTAACGTCTTTATAATTTGTACACCTCATATGTTTGGTGTATGATATTGTTTATATCTAACGGTCTTTGACATATATGTTAGAATATATTCCACTATGTCTATTGTAAGCTTTGATACAACAGATATTATATACTCCCTCCGTTTTATTTTAGTTGTCCACCTTTAACTTTGTATTTCCTTTAAGAAAAATAAATAAATTATGTATTTTATAATTTTACTCGTAATAATGATAGCATTTTAACTGTCTTAAAAATGATTTGGGGAATGAATAGTTAATGTTAAGGATAAAATAGGAAAATAAATATTGTCTTTCTCTTAATTTAATACAATGACAAATAAAAATAAAAATATATTTTTAGTATAATGGACAAATAAAAATAAACCGACAGTAGATTACACCATAGTTCAGTCAAAAAGTATGGGTGAAATGATTATTCGTCTTCCCGTCCTTTTTTATATAAGATGGTCCAAATACTGCACAATCTTTCAAAGAAATTTGTTAGTTTAAAAGCCTATCAATACTTTAATCTGATTGATCAATCCGCCCTCTGTTATGATTTTCAAGTCATTATACTCATTAGTCATTACTTAATTTACTATGTCGATCAATCCGCCCTCTGTTATGATTGTGAAGTCATTATACTCATTAGTCATTACTTAATTTACTATGTCATGCACAGCCCAAGCTGGGTCCGTTGCTTAAACAGCGGATTTGTTATGTTAAACAATAACCTTAATTATGTTATTGCTGATTAAGAAAACCAAAATAAAAAAAAATGTCAACTCATCAATCAGGCTTGAACACGTAACGAAGCATGCAGATTAATTTACTATTTGAATAAAAGAAAATGGCTTGGTTCTCTCGTATATTATTTTAGGTCTGTTATACATAAAAGTCAGAATCGGTTGAACCACAAAGCGGGTAAGGCAATGGATTTATAAGCCCCATAAATTTGGGGCCCCCATTTCATAAGCAATAAATTTATGTATTTATTTTCCAAGAAAAATTGAAGATTTAGGGCGTGTTTGATATAAAGGAAAGTGTTTTCCAAGAAAATATTCTTGGATAACAAGTAGTAATCTTATTTATTTTTCGGTGTTTGGTACGCAAATTAAGAAAAATAACTTCTAAAGAGTATTCATAAATAATTTGGATATAATAAACATGAAGCTATAAACTTTCGAATCAACAACCTTCCGAACCCACAAATTTCATAAACTTCTGAACCGCTAAACATTCGAAACCGCGAACTTTTAAACCCGTAAACTTTATAATTTCTTAACCTGTAAACTTCAAACTCATAAACCTCCGAACTCACAACTTTGGAATTTGTAAAATTTCGGACCTTTAATTCCAGAGGGGAAGAGGGGTGGGAGGGAGGGAGGGAGGATGTGTTCAGAAAAATGGAAAACCACACATATGAAATTATAAAATAAATAAATAAATAAAAAGTTTGCGAGGTGAGGGCCAGTGGGGTGGGTGGTGCAGAAAAATAAAAAAGTATAAATTTAAAAATTACGAAAAAATAAAGTTCTAAAAAATACTTTTTTGTTGGGGTGGGGGTGGGGGCAGTGTAGGTAAGGTTTGGCGGTGTAGGGGTGGATGGTGCAAAAAAATAAAAAAAAAGAACGGAAATTTGAAATTACAAAAATAAAAATAAAAAAATAAAAAAATAAAAAACTGAAGAGGGGAGACGGTTGCAGGGTGGATAGTGATGGGAAAAATTGAAATTTAAAAAAAAAAAAGCCTTTTTGAAGAGAGGGGTGGGGTGGGGAAAAGGACTATTGTCGGTGGACTGGAGTACCTGCTATAGAACCACCTACAATCACAACACGAATGTAGCGCCCCCGGCCAAAGGGACGTCAGTACATTTGAATTGTACTGGTATGTATGAACAAACTTAACCCCAAGTAAAATCAAATAATACACAAGTAACAAAGAATAATAGAATCAACGATTAAATGCACATGAAAGAAACAACCAAAGCCAAACAAGTTTCACAATCTCTCATTTTCCCCTTGCAACATTATTTCATCACATCAATGATTCCATAACTTTCACATATTTTCATTTCAATAGTGATTTCGATCACTTTTCCACCCTTATTACCTCGGCCACCCTTATCACCACAACCCACACCTTACTACTTCGTATTTCGGTGCACAACCCGATCCCACCAGACAATCACATTTCACACAACAATAATAACATTTCACAAAGAATTTTCATAACATCAATACCATTTCCATTATATACAACAGCCCGTATACAATTTAAGGCACAATGATAATTGCCCACAACAAGTCACATATGATATTACTACAGTTGTTTTAATTGCATCAATTGCGATTTCTTTCCATCATCACAGATGTTACCACATAAACACATTTACACACACACTTGGTTTGTTGCCATTTACTTACACCATTATATCGAAAAACTTAAACAACAACGTTCAAGGCACATTAATCAAGAATTCACAAATAGTCCACATAAGTAAACACATAACAATTACTCGTACACCAAACAAGGGAACTTTACACGGGTTAAAGCTAGCCAAATATACCTGGAATCGAATTTCCCTTTTTACTTCTACTTCTGCTCACCAACAGCCTAGTACCGACAATGTAGTTCACAAGTTAATACATATATCTTTGAATTGAAGTTCACAATTACTACCCGAACTTATTTAGGTTATTGTGAGCACGTAATTTTTGCCTTATATGAATTATTTCCAAAAATTCAAACAAAATGATTTCTTTCATTATTTTGCAATTTTGTGGATTTTTATATTAATTGTTTGCATTTTATTTGTGCATTTTAATTCATATAAAAAATACAAAATACATTAGGATTTAATTTTATATTTTAGGATTAATTGGTGGTTAAGTTGTTTTTTAGACAAAATATAAAGAAAATAATAAAAATAGTCCATTTCGCATTTTAATTGTTAATTGTTGAATTTGTCATGAGTTTACTTTGAAATAGGACTTAATCAACTTTTAGGAATTAATTAGCTTAATTTTGGAAATAAATTAGGTCTTGTTTTAATTTAGCATTTAACAAAATCAGAAAATATAAAATAAAAAAAATACAAAATGAAAAATAAACAAAAGAAGTAAAAAGAGAAAATAAAAGAGAACAATTAAAAGAGGGCTATCTCAAATGAAAATCCGAATTGGGCCATTGCAATTACTTCTGCCCAGCCCAAAATCACGCCCAAACCAGCACACGCCCATTCCCGTACCCGTCTACAGCCCAATCCAATCCCCCACCCGGTCCAAATCCTCGTCCCTCCCAAACGGTACCGTTTGGTCAAGATTTAATCCTGGCCGTTGAGGATTCATCATCCAACCGCCAGGAGCATAGGGATCATGCGTATATAACTGTCTGAACCCATAACC
>MU664846.1:108952-119474 GCA_026770625.1 Nicotiana glauca
CCCCCATATTCTCTGTTGAAACCCACCGGCACCGGCGTCGGTGTCCAATCCCTTCAAAATGAATACCCTAACACCATCTCATCTCCTACATCCTCGATCCATGGCCAGAATCGTTCGAATACACCCCGAACCCTTCGAATCCTCCTTTGAAGTTATGAACCCTAGCGCCGCCCTGATTTTCCAATGGAGGCGCCGTTTCTGTTTAGCCCTCAAAATTTCACCAAACCATCTGCACACCTTGTTTAACACCAGGCCCAAATAGTTTCCCTTTGAACACTCACACCGCCTCTGTAATTTTAGATCTTAAAAATTGGAACCCCTAGTTTGTACATCTTTTCCTTCTCCAAATTGCCACGGAGTTGAAGCTCGTTTTGGGCCATGAAATGATATTGTTCGTGTGTTCTGGGTGAAGAACAAATGACTAATATCATTTCGGGGCTTGAATTAAATGTCTGTCGTGGTCAAGTTCAAATTGGTAGTCCTCTTAATTGTTTATTTATCTCACATCATATTAGGTTCAAACCAGTTGAATCCCAATCCTTTTCTATTTCATCTAACTTGCTTCCCTTGGTTCTGTGTTAGCTGTGCTTGATTTTTATTTACCTGCTTCCCTCAGTTTTTAGATGTTAAATTGTTATTTGTTTCTACTGATAGCATGTTATGATTTAATTTTGTATTTGTTCTCTGTTTACCCGTGTTGAATTTCATGATTTTTGGTTAACTTTGTTAAGTATAATTATGTTCATCTCATTTAATTTTTGGTTTAGTATAACTGTTTCAGTTAGTCTACTGCAGTTAATTTCAATTAGTCTAGTTGTTTGGATTTAGTTAATCAGCTCCTAGGCTTGTAGGTTTAATTGACCATGGTTAAGTTGGGTTAGGTCAGTTAAGTGAAGTTAGTAATTTCAGGGAATTCAGGGGTAGTTTAGATATTTAGAATTACATAAGAACATGATAGTTAGAACTCGAATTCTCTAGGATCTTCTAGAATGGGTTTTAAGTTTGAAATTCAGAAAAATAGGTGTACTTACTTGAGAAACAAGTCATTGGGTATAGGATTAATATGAAAATAAATAGGGACTAAAGAGAAAATTGAAATCTAAAACGCTGACCTCCCTTTGTCTATAAAAGGCAACATACTTGCCTCATTCAGAAGTTTTGAGCCTTCAAATTCCCCCAAAAAAATAGTGCTCTCCAGTTTTTCAGATCTGAAAACTAAAATTCAAAATTCAAAAACAAAAATAATAGAACACCTTCAAAAATTCAAAAAAAATATTGTCCCATTAGATAATTCAGGTTAATTTTGACTTTTAGTTGTTGATTTCCATTTTTCTAGTTCAATACTTGGATTCTGAAACTTCAGGTGTTCACTGGTCTGATTTCGAGCAATTTTGGGTCTGTTTAAACTGGTTTTGGATGAGTTTTGGATTTGCTGAAGTATTCTGGTGCATTTCAAGCCTATTTGAGTGCATTTCAAGTGGTCTTTGGGTTGATTTGTTAGTTTCTGTTTGATTGTTGAATATTTCTGGATTTCTGAATCCATTCCTGGGCTGTTCGTTATTCAATATTGCTGGAAATTGTTTATTACTGCTGTTGCTCGATCACTGTCTTGGATGACCTCTTCTCCTCCATTTCTATTCTATTTCCAGGTATTTTTCAGCTCCAATTGATGTGTGAAGGACTAAAACAGTCAACATGTAGTAGTTAATTGAAGAAATGAAATCTGGCTTGTGTTAATGTGATATCAACTTGTTTGTAGTTATGATAGTTTAATTGTATCTACACAGTAGCTGTAGTGGAGAGTTAAATAAATGGAACACCTTACAATTTGTAGTAAGTGGACTGTGTAACTATTACTCTTTCGAACTTGTATTGTTAGTTGAATGCTTGATTTAGTTTTGTAGTTGTAAAAATAGGTTCAAAATGGTTGTAAGTTTCAGTAGCTAATTCCAGTAATCCAAGTCCAAAATATCGAAATCACTTGAGTGTTGAGATCTGGTTTAGTAGTGTTAATTTGAGTTAGCAAATGAGTTGCTATTACTGTTGCTAAAGTCAAACCGTGCTTTTAGTCTGATTTTCATTTGTAGTGATATTTAGGAACTCACTAATAGGTAAATAAATAGGATAATCCGAGTTTGAACTGGAATTCAAATGATCAATGCTTCATTAGTTTGAGTAAGTGAATGTTGTTCTTCCTTATTACAATTGTTGAGTGCACTTTGAATAACTTGAAGCAATATTAGTGCATATTTTCTCAAATTAAGTTGAAATTTGGTTTAGTTTAACAATCAAAGCTTAACAGTCTACTTTCAGACAGTTTGGGCTTCAGCACTTTTAACAGACGGCCCAGGCTTACAATTGGCCTACCTTTTATGCACACCTGGGTAACGATTCCTTATATGGGCTATGTTTAGGGCCCAAACTGGTTAAGGGTCAGAATTCATATGAGTTCATAGATCCAAATATAGTATTATTTAAACCATAAGAATTAATTAGGACCTTTTCTTTTGTTATTATAGACAAATGTTAAGTAGAAAACTATAGATTACTTTAAGTTTGCCCTTTAAAATAATAAACGAGATGAGCCTCGCCAGACAAAACATATAAATTGCGGGGCCCTCGATAAATATTTGTGCTAAAATACTTAGATTTTGGGATGGGCCGTTTAACGAATTTCACGACCCTCCCCAAAAATAATAACGCGTTAGTTTCTTTAGGCGCGCTTTAAATAATCTTACCTTCCTAAATTCGGGTGCGCATTTATGTGACCTAAATCTAAATCTCAACGAAGTCGAAATGTGTCAACAACCACGGGTGCATTTATGTAACGTGGTTCGAGACACGTTTTCACGACATTGTAACTCTCGTTAAAACTAACAATAAAGGCGGTTTAAGGTTAAAAAGCACATAAGCTAACACATGTTTTGAAATTAGATAAATCCAAATATAATAGTTGAGCGACCGTGCTAGAACCACGGAACCCGGGAATGCCTAACACCTTCTCTTGGGTTAACAGAATTCCTTACTCGGATTTCCGGTTCGCGGCCCGTTAATAGAGTCATATTTTCCTCGGTTCGGGACTCAACCGGTGACTTGGGACACCATTAATCTCCCAAGTGACGACTCTGAATCTTAATAATAAATTTTGTTCCGATTGTCCTTTAATTGGAAAAACTCCTTTATGTCCTTGCGGGGTGTAGTGAAAAAGGAGGTGTGATAGTTATCAACCCCTCTTTTTGCAAATCTCTGCTTCTACCCAATTCCTTTTACTAGATTTTAGGTATTAAAGAACATGCATGTACGTTTTCAATCTTTATTTTCAAGAATCAAAGCATGAGAATCCCCTTTCCGTTTAAACCTAAAAACCAATGAAAAAAGGTTGGGGATTTTACTTGCAAGAATGTTGATGAAGAAAATTACTTGCAATTTCCGGGCCTGGGTGACTTTGAAAATCAACTTGATGAAGGTAAGAATTTCTCTCTCAAGAATCCCTCTCTCTAGTTTTGTTCAGAAAATATGTTAAAATGAGGGGTTAGGGTGTTCTATTGAAGAAGGGTTCTTGTTTAAAATTTAGAAAAAATTAGGAGCCTGAGTCAGATTTGCGGTCGCGCTTTGCTTTCGCAAAGTGGAAATGTAGTCCGCAGAATGGACCGCAAAAGTTCTCCAAAACTCTGAGCATTTCTGTTTGGGTTTGCGGCAGAAATGCTGTCCGCATACCCGATCTGCGATCACATAATGCACCGTATTTTTTACCTCAAATTTGACTAACATACTGACTCAATTTCGGATAGAAATATGGTCCGCATATCAGTTATACGATCGCATAATTGACCCATTTTTATCCTAAATTTTAACAAAACCACTGACTCAATGTGCGGCAGAAATGCGGTCCGCATACTCAATTTGCGACCGCATTCTAGACCACATATTAGCACCTTTTCTGGAAAACTTTAATTCTTAATTTTTTAATGCTAGATCAGTACAAAGGGTCCGAACCACGGCTCGCAAGCCCGCCGCGAAGAATTTTACACATTCCTAACACATATTCAAAACTTGGCACTACGAGCTATTAGGTTTTGAGTACAAGTTTTCACGGGGCCTTACATCTTCCCCCACTTAAAATCATTCGTCCTCGAATGAGGATTTTGAAATTAGTTAATTTGAAAACATGATATGCAAACTCCCTATTTTCCACTAACTCCCATATTTTAGAAAAAATTTTCCAGAGTTTCCTTTACATTTTGACTTATCTACCTATCAGCGAGCCCCCGAAATATATTTTCCAAGAACCAATATGCAATCTCTGTTATTCCTATAACTGGTATACGATTCATTACCTCAACATTTGCACATATTCAGTCACTTGTTATATTTTGCACATAAAGTAGTCACTTCAATGAGTCCCGTACAATTTAACCACTTTAACATAATATATGCATTTTAATTAATAATTACCAATCTACACTACCATTAGTCGTTCACTTATCACATGAGTCTTTACAAAGCCTTCATTTAACAAAAAGGGGTTGCATATGATGTTGACACCCAATTTTTTCCTAAGTATTTTATATACCCAAAATACTTTTAAAATGACATATACATGCATATATAAGCATACCCAAGTGTTTTAGTATTATTCCCAAGTTTTTAAGAATTTTTAAAATCAATTTATTATCTATTTTAACAGTACAAAATCCAATAATTATTTCCAAAATTATAATTTTGGCGAATAACTTATTTTATTCTCATATTTACACAAAAATATAATTAAGGTGATTTTTATATATTTTTACAAATTTGTTTGGTATTTTTAAAGATAATTGCATATAAATGCAGTTATAGCCTATTTTTACGATTAATAGTGTTTTATAATTGTAAAATTATAACAAGCCCTATTCGATGATTGTTCTCAGGTTGTCTTCGACCTTTTTCCGGCCAGCCATGGGTATTCAAGTTCGATCTTCGACTTCTCTGTTCAGATCGATGGTTTCCAAAGCCTATCTCTTTTCTTGGGTGAAACCCTAATCTTTGAGATTCCTTCGATTTATTTTAGATCTGTTATGAACCTATGTGTGTGTGAACCTTCTATTCGTTTTTCTTTAATGTTTGCTTTCTGAAACTCTTATTTCCTCAACTAGGGTTTCATGTTATTTTATTTCGAACATCTCTTCTCTAAATCTCGACATGTTTTTACTGTGTTTGGCTGTATTATCTTCTATCTGAACTTGCATGTTGAAAACCCTAATTTTCTTGGGGATTTTGTTTGAGTTTCCTGGTCTGTTTGTTAATGGCTGTTTAATTCCCCTTATTTTTATCTGATTTAGCATGTTAAAAGCCTTAATTTGGGGATTTTGTTTGAGGATCTGTTTATTATTCACTTGACTTACCTTCTCCTATATCTGATTTAGCATGAGTGAAAACCCTAATTTTTTGGGCCTATCCGAGATTGTAAACCTGTTTGTTTGTCTGACAGCTCATCTCTTCTAAATTCATTTGATTTTCGAAAACCCCAGTTTCTTTGGAGACTATTCAATTTCTTTGAAGTTGTTTGTGCAACTCGTTCATTGAAATTGTAGTGTGCTTCCATTCTCTTGACTATTTTTGGTCCTGAGTCCTTTGCATGCTTTTGATCTTTTCTCTATTGTTAAGCACTGAAACTTGACTATCATGCCTTCTAGTTACTGCTACATGCTATTATTTTTCCACAACTTAGCTTCACATGCCTATTATTTGTACATTCATGTATATATATACTGAGTTCTTTCTTTAACTTGTGAGTAATATTTCAAAACTTTTCCTTAATGTGATTCTGATTGCACTCTTATAATTGATTCTGTCCTTTATTGTCTTGATTTCCATTGTTTCTTGGACGTATTTGAAATGTTTTCCTTTCAACCCTTCTTTTCTACTCAAGCTGATTTGATCCCATTGCCTTAATTATATTAGTATGGGATTCTTACAAACCTTTCCTTAATTAAGGTCTAATTAACCTAACCCCTAATACATGTGGTGTACTCGAACTATGCTGAAAATCTTTCTTTATTTGTCATGTCCAGCTTGCATGATTTCTTTCCTTGTTTAACACTTGTATGCTACCGTTTGATTTAATTACTTAATTAAAGGAAGTCTTTGATACTGATTCGATTTTAATTGACACTTGTTCCCCTAATTATTGCTGAATTGCAATCCTTGCCTTATTTTTCTGCCTGTTTTTATACTATAAATACTCTTCTCCCCTCTCTTTGAACACACACGAACACATAATAATCTGAGTTCATAATTAACCTTCACATATACTCTCTCTTTTTCTGATACTTGCATTGCTGTGGACTGTGTTTGCTTTCTTCTGCACTCTTTTGCTTCTATACCGGTATGTCTCAATTAGTTTACATGCCTCAACAACAATGTGTTTAATTCTGCCCATTTGTTTACCCTTTCCTTTACAGTCCAATATTTAAATAATGTGTGCAATCGTTTGTTTGTTGTGAGTTTGATACTTTATGAATTCCCTTACCCCCTTACCCCTTTTGTGCGTGAGTTATTGTTCAGGGCATAGCAGCACTCCAATATTGTTGTCTATGATCCTGAACTGGGTTCTTTGAATCCCTAACTCAATCAATTCCCACTCCCTTTCCCCTTTTATGTGCTTGAGCCCTGGACTTGGGTCTGATAGTGTCCTAATCACTATCCAGACATTGGTCTGACCTTCAAAAGGTGTTCTCCTAACTTGTTCAACCACACAAATGGTCAGGGGTGTGCCAGCCTACTTTAAGGCTAGGTATGACCACCACCTGCCATGGCTCCATAATTCCCTTTCACTTTGCATTTATTCCTAGCTATAAGTTCTGCCCCTCTCTTGAAAGCCATGCTTTGGGACCCCTGAGCTCCCTCTGAACTTGGATGCCTGAGAGCTAGCTCTTCCATACTGCAATATTCTAATTCTGATAATTTCCTGGGGGTAAGCAATGCCTGGAATCCCTGAGATTCCTTGGAACTTTGAAACACTTTGGATAAAGAGAAGACTTTGGAAATATGGATCCCGAAGTTGGTTAAATACATATTATTGGACATTAAGGTTGAATTAGGCTGCTCGGATCTAGCTGTTAGCTTTTGATGTATCTTTTAATTTCTAGTTTGATTCATTGGATTGTAATAATTTTGTATGAAATTCAGGGATTATAGTAAAAGGGTGTGGGAGGGGTCTTTATTTTTCTTGCATCCAAAGGGTAGAAATCATGACTTAGGATTTATTTTATCAAACTAGAAATCCTTCCTATAGGAGCTCTAATACTGATTCAATCACATAGAGACCATGCCTATAGGATTTAACGCTTAACTCACCTAGAAAGCATGTTTATAGGATTTAATCCTCATATTTTATAACTATGCATCACGAGATCCTGCCTATATGAGTATAAAATTTCCTGAAAATTAATAGATGTCATGCCTATATGATACGCATATTCATTAGGCAAATTTTAGGATTAATTAAACAAGCATCTTTTCACAAGTTCATTAGCAAGTGCTAAAATCAGTAACATAGATATCATGCCTATAGGATTTTGCATCAAACTCGTTTGTCCCTTTTAAAGCAGTAATAATTGGTTAATTGGTTCTCAAACGCCTAACTTAGTAACGTTTTCAAAACTTTAACCTTTGATAAAATAATTTCAAACCAGTGTGCATTTGTCCCAAAAATCTAGTTCTTCAAATTTGCATATCTTTTCTAACACAACTTCTCTAATATTCTGCCTAAATGCATTCCTTTTCAAAACAATCCCAGAAATCGTTGTTTAAATCAGTTCCGCAATTTACTTTTTTAAAAAGTTCTGTCTCTTCTGGATTCCAACAACTACTCTTTCTGCATGTACAATTGAAACAACCCTCCGATCCCTTTTTGAAATTCTTTTCTTAAATGCTTTCCTAAGTCTGTAGCCCCCCTTTTCTTTAAAAACACTTCTGCATTAGTTACCTTCTAAAAATCAGTGCTTTCCTTAAAACAACTCGCGTCAAATGCCTTAATATCTGACAACTGTATCCGAGTTGCCTAATGCAGACTTTCTGTATAAATATATGTGTTGGACCAATCCGCTCGCTGCTTAAATTTAATCTAAGACCAAACCAGTATTTGTTAAGGCATGCTAAACTAAATGATTGTTTAATTTCTGGGGTTAATTTGAGCCTTGTATGATTGTTTTTTATCCCTTTTTACTTGCTACTTGTTTTGAATGTTGATTAGAATTTTATCCTTTAAACTCCATAAAGGCCTCCATCCCTTTCTTTCCCCTTTAGGAATAGAAGTCCTAATACCCCGGTATTGATAGGATTGGGATGGGTAATAGCATGCGGTAAGCAAACGATACCATTCCGCGCTTTAATACCTTAACGGGATGGGAAGGGTAGACATGGAAATGATGATTACACGATAACACTTCGCATACAATTAAGTACCAGTGTTGTGCGAATGATCCATGAAATGTATAAATCTAGGACCCCCCTCCCTCTTTATTAGTTGTTATTCTCAGATTTTTCAAAAGCTGTCCAAAACTTTTTGAACTTCCATCTTTTGTTTATTTCCTTAAGTTATTTGTGTCACTTATTTGATCTCTCCCCTCATTGTGTATCTCTTCTTAAATTACAAAATTGTTATCCTCTAAATTTCAGCACCTTTAAATCCTTCTCACACTCTTATTTGTAACAATTTTCCCATATTTGCAATGCTTGCTTGTTTACATTTGCATTTAAAGTCACAATTGTAGCATGACTGGGAACCACACTAGTGGATCTTGAGGGTTGCCTAACACCTTTCCCTCGAGATAATTTCAAGACCTTACCCAAACTCTGGTTTTCATCTTTAATTCTTTTTTAAAGTGTCCTAATGCACTATAATCATTAGGTGGCGACTGTCAAACTCTCAAAAATCCAATTCACAAAGTGGGAAAAGAGTTGTCTTCCTGAATGTCATGAACCCGATTCCGCGAGGAAAAAGGGGGCGTCGACAGCATGGTGACTCCGTTGGGGATTTCTTTAGGCTTTTACCATTGCATGCTATACGTGACTTTATTGCTTTTTTTATTACTTTTATTTAATGTCTTTATTTGAAACTGACTTGTTTCTTTTGTTTTTTATTTTACTTTCATTTATCGCTTTTCCATCAATGTTGTTGTAATTTTTGAGCAATCATTGTAACTTTATTGTATGAACGTGAAAATACATGTAAATATGTTTCATTCTTGTAAATTGCATTTTCAACATCATAATCCACTCGTGCCAAACAAATACTATATCTATGCTTATATGAGTAGTTGCGCACTTCCAATACTATCACCCCCTAAATTTGGCAAAGACGTATTTGCGGTAAACCAGTCGATCAACGGTGTAGTCGACGGTTCAGTGTCTTTCCCTCTTGAGTTGTCCGCTCAAGGGTACCAGTCTAGCACTTCAAAATAGAAACCTTACTCCGTCAAACTGTACATGCATTATGGTCAAACCTAGCCAAGTCATTTATGTTGTCCACATAAGGATTCATTAAGATAGCCTTGTCCAAAGTCCACCGGGTTTCCTTGAAACCCAAACGGACGCCTCCGCGTTCTGTGCATTTATTTGGAGAACTTAAGTGCTTTTCTATGCTAATTATTGATTTAAATAGTCGAGTCTGGTGGGGGTAAGGGCCTAACACTCTGTTTTGCAGAAAAATTAGGCACGAAATCCCCAGATTTGGCATGGTAACCAACATTCATCCAAGGCTGATGAATTGGTGGAACGACCTCCATTCAAGTGATCAAACACTCGTCCGCAAGAACCTAGGGAATCTGCCTTCTCTCCTAGAGGTTCAGCCTAATAACATAATCATAGAGGCTGCAACGATGTTTTGGGATAGTGACAAATCCGTGTTCCGCTTTGGTGATCTCGAAATGACTCCTTTACTTGAAGAGATAGGAGGTCTAGCTTGGATTCCTTGGGAGACTCCGGGTTTGGTCATGCTAGAAAATCGCAAAGGAAGGGGTTTCCTTAAGATGATGGGATTGAAGAAAAACCCATACTTAACCTATTTTAAAGACTCCTACATCCCGTTCGACTATCTATATGAGAGGTATGGCTATAGCAAGTCATACCGCACATATTCAGACGAATTTGCTATCATCTCATTGGAGCATGTCCATAGAAGGGTTTTTGTCTTCATGTTTGCTTTTTGGAGATGATCGTGTTCCCTATGAAGAAGGCTAGGATCCACACCATACTAGCCATGGTAACCAAAACATTGATGGAAGGGATTGGTGGGCAAACTTTCAGCATAGTGCCCATGATCGTCGCCGAGATATACCGCGCCTTGGACAAATATCAACAACAAGGTAGTCATTTTGAGGGTTGCAATTTGTTGCTTCATCTGTGGCTCATGGATGTAACGACCCGACCCATCGTCTCAGGTATTTCCGCCCCATTTTCCCTGTTTTATGCTTCTATATGTTTCATTACATGTGTTTGGTGAATTTTAAGTAATTCGGATAGAGTTTGGTTGGAA